>CAUYON010151961.1:0-79062 GCA_963573935.1 Arctocebus calabarensis | reverse complement strand
CAAAAGATTTTTCTAGAGTACTTTTGGGAGAATGACGGTGCAAATGCAACTGCAGAAGCTCTTCAGTGCAGTTCAACTTTGTCAATAAAAAAAAAAGAAAAGTGGCTCGGTGCCTGTGGCTCAGCGGGCTAAGGCGCCAGCCACGTACACCTGAGCTGGCGGGTTCTAATCCAGCCCGAGCGCGCCAAACAACAATGACGGCTGCAACCAAAAAATGGCCGGGCGTTGTGGCGGGAGCCTGTAGTCCTAGCTACTTGGGAGGATGAGGCAGGAGCCTCGCTTGAGCCCAGGAGTTGGAGGTTGCTGTGAGCTGTGATGCCACAGCACTCTCTCCAGGGTGGAAAAAAAAAAAAAAGAAAAGAAAAGTAACAAACCGATGACTTGTTTTGCAGTTGCAAGTTTGCAAATCACATAACCAGTGTATGCATAGATGAATCATATGTGACCCCATCAATGATCCCAGAGCCAGCCAGACTGGAAAAGTCAGCCACACTCAGAGCGCAGGTGCGTGGATGATGGTACGGGGACCAAATTCAGAAGCAAGAGGTGCTCCGTTTTGTTGCGGTCTAGTCTGAAGAGGCAAGGACCCAGCACTGCCTCTGTGCATGGTCCAATCAGATCATGCTTTCATGTATTTTCCTACCCTCCTCCTTATTATTTTTTGCCTATAAATCTGCCCCCAGACCACGCCCAGCTTGGGGAGATAGATTTGGGTGTTGCTTCCTGTCTCCTTGTTCGGCTACCATGCAATAAGTCTTTTCTCAAAAGCTGCTGCCATAGTATTCACTTCTCTGTGCACTGGGCAGTAAGCCCATTGCTTGTAACACAAACAGGAATACTGATAGTGCTAACAAGGAGAAACAGCAATCGCTAGGAGAGCAAACATCTAACACTCTACATATCATGCACAGGAATTAACAGTGTGCAACAGTCCAGGTCAATGATATCCCTCGTTTTTTTCAGTAAACCCATAGAATGTTCTTATATTAAAATCCAGGATAAAAATGAAGCTCATAATAATAAATGACCGAGTTACTAATGTAATCTTAAATCATCGGGTTCCCACAAACCTTCCCTTCCCTGTGCTATTTTGACGGCTGGATGCACTTGGCTTGTCAGAGTCACTGGTTTGTGACTCCTCTGAGCTTCCACATTCCCCCTTGCACCTTCATTTTCCCATCTCCTTGTACGGGATTTAAGTTTTAATTTCTATAATAAATCCCTTACACGAAAATTTATTATGGTTCTGCTTCCATGATTGAATTGACTAATGGTTGAATAATTGAATCCTTACTAATACGGAAGACTCAACAAAAGCAAATTTGGGGTCTACAGAGCCAAGGAGAGAATCTGCTGACCACATGACAGGCCCTGGTGGGCAGCTGGCCTCTGAAGTTGGCAGCCTTCTCTGGTAACTGTGGCACCCATGGGGTGTGCACAAGTTTGCACATAAGAGGCATTGGATAAAGGAGACAATAGGTCTCTGGGTTCAATTCCAACTTTACACGTGATTTTGGGCAAGTTGCTTAATCTTTCTGGTAATGTTTTTATATCCAAAAATGAAGAAGTAAGTGGGAGAGTATTCCCAAATATTTGGAACCTTTTCCCCAAAGGAGGATTGAACTTTCTTGTTTTTCTGTCCTGTTAAATGTACCGATGGCCATTTGACTTGTTCCTGTTCATGAAATGGAAAGGTAAGTGATGCCTGGCAACTTTAAGAACCTACTTCTCTCTTCTACTTCTGTGATGAGCAAGAGCTCATCTGGGCCCCTGGTGAAGGTGATGTGTGCTAGAGCTGCTGCTGTCTGTATAAACAGGTGGCCTGGGTGAGGGCTCAGTTTTTGTGGTTATAAGCCACTGAAATGTTGAGGTCACTTGTTATGTCAGCATGACTTGGGCTGTCCTGAGTGATGCAGGATTGAACTAGAACATTCTTTCTATGTGATCTCAAACACTAGCATTTGTAATGAACTTAAAGATGAGTTTTTTAATTAGCAATATGTATTCAATTTCTTTTTTTAAATTGCTTATGGATACACATAAAACAGAAACCTAGTGTATTTGTTCAAAATTAATTCAGTAAAACATATGCAGTAAAATAATTTTTACATTAGCTCTTTGTTCACGTGGTGCCTAAAATTCTACGTATTACCCAAAGCCTCAGTGACTGAATCTCAGAATAAATAGACTGAATTGACACAGTTAGTTAGGACTACACAGACATCATTTACGCATCTTCCTTACAAAACATGAGCTAATTATTTTCTCCTTTCTACTGTCTTCTTCATATTACTTCCTTAGTATTGAGCTGAGGAATTAATAGTTGGAGCTTATCAACCTCAAACAGTAGCAATTCAGAAATATTAATTAACTGTGTGGTAGGTAGCTGCAATTTTTAAGTGGTTACCTAGAACTTTCTCCATTTAAAATTTTAAAATAGTAGCTTCACGTCTAAGAATCAATCTCTTAAAATTGAAAAACAGCAGGTCAGCACTGATTTGTTTTTTTCTCTTAAGCTAGTCACTTGGAGAATAAAGATGAAGAAAGAGAAGGACAGTCCCAAGGAAAGGAGGGAGAGAAAAAATGTTAATAAAATATTATTGAGAACAAGGAAATTATATACAAATTTGACTTTCCCAAACCTCTGCAATGAATCAGATTGCTCTGAAGTTGGTGTGGTGTCATTTTACACCGAAGTCCTCCATTAAGGATTATGGAGGACACAGTTTGTTTTATGGGCTTTTTGTTGATGTTTTCTGCCTCTTCATCCTGAAATGCTCAGCGGTGCTGAATGTGTTGCAATTCCGTTGAGCAGCATGTTGTAAAACAATACACTCCGTGTTTATTCAGCGAGAGTTTGCACTGGGGAATGTTTAAGGCTGAGGCTTTCTAACTGCAGAAGGAACAAAGATGGGACATTATCATTTATCTAACTTCATCACTCTCCAGCAAATGAAAACATGGCAGCATTTCAATGGCGGGGGGATCCATCTTGAAGGAAATATTGCAAGTGGTTAAAGAAGCAGACCTTTGTATATTGTATGCAACCCAGTTTTGATCATCTGACCCTTGCCCTTTTTTTGGAAACTTAAAATAATTCTCAATTTCTTTCCAACTTGAAATTAAACTTCTATTCTCTGTCCCCCCCTTTGCCTACATGCCTTCTGTTCTCACAATGTAAACAACCTTCGTCCTCAGTCTAGGAAAATCTGCATCCCATCACATCAGAATAGTTACCAGGTCTTGATACCAACACATGAAGCTCTCATAGATTAAACACTTATTTATTTATCCCACGTTTATTCCTCAGAGGTTTACTGAATGCTTGCTACATGTCAGGCAATACGCTCAATTGTGGATACAATGGGCAGCAAGGTCAGCCTTTTCACTTCTTTCACAGAGCTTATAAACTAGGGAGGAAGGATAAAATATTCAAATGCTCATACCGATATAAATGTAAAGTTCCTCCCTGAGGAGGAACAGACAGAGCTGAGATCTGAAGGGTAAGGGAGGCAGATGACCCAGATGAGGGAGGAAGGAAGATCTCTCTAAACCCAGAGGAGAGCATATGCAAAGGTCCAGTGGCGTGTGCAAAGAAACCACAAGATTAAATGTTTAAAATATAAAACAAGAAGAAAAAGAGTAAAACTTTATTCTTTTCCATTCATTCTTACATTTGCCTCCATCCTTTGATTTATCTGTTCATGGTTCTTAGAGAATCTATAATACCATGTTAGGCATCCATGCTCATTTCATCAGAAATTAAATTCATATAATCCCAATAAAAATACCAGCAAGATAAAAATGAACAAAACGTCTGTGTCCATGAAGCTCATAGAAATCATGGACTGATGTGGCAGGCAGACAAGTAAATCATCAGTGAGGGTACAGTAAGGACAGTGACACACAGGAGCTGTGTACAAGAGGCTGGGGGACACTGGGACAGCTAAATCTTGCATGAGGCCAAAAGCACCATGCAGAGGAGACGCATCCTAGCAGAAGTGTTCCTTAAGCTGAGCTGCAAAGGGCTGGTGAAGGTGGAAGGAGAATAAGAAAGGTGACCTTGGCAGAGGGAATAGTATCTGCTAAGTTATAAAGTCATGATAATGTTCTTGGTCCTTCCAGGTAGTGAAAAACATGTATATGAGAGTGGCAGCAGCTGAGAGCAAGAGGGTCCAGAGCCCGACGTGAAGGGCTGAGGCAGCGGTTCCCAAGTGTCCTGTCCACATCACCCTTAGCTTCTCTGTTATCTTTTTTCATGCTGCCTGTAAGCCAAGAGATGTGCCTAAGTAGTAAAAACCAGACAACTGAGTATTTACATGCTAACAACTCAGTAGCCATCTGAAAAGGTCACACACCTAAATTAACAGGAAAAATAAAACAGAGGAACCTCTGTAAGTGGGCCACCCATGGGACTGTAAGAAACTGGTGCACAGACAGAGGTGGCCACCATAAGGAGCTAGGCCCATTGTACTGAGATGTCCATGTCGTACGGGTCTGGTCTATGAAAATTAGGTCAACTTAAGAAGGTGGCCAGTGTGGGGAGGTGGTCAGCTATGGAGGTTCTACTGTACTTTTATTTCACTTTTAAATAACCATGATTATTTGCTAATGGGATGGTGCACCAAACAGCCCTATATAGCCCCTCAAACCTTGGAACCAGATTGGACCCTTCCACCCACACTTCTGGTTCCACGAGGGTTGTTATGTTGTTGTTTCTTTTTTAACAACACACATCACAAAAATGGTCAAAAGACCAGCTTGATAACTTGGGAGGTTGAGGCAAGAGAATCGCTTAAGCCCAAGAGTTGGAGATTACTATGAGCTGTGATGCCACGGCACTGTACTGAGGACGACATAGTGAGACACGGTCTCAAAAAAAAAAAAAGAAAAAGTATACATATGGGTGTTTTTTAGTATATTCCCAAAGTTATGTGACCATCATCACTGTCGAATTCCAGAACATTTTCATCCCCCCAGAGAGCTCCCCTATTAGCAGTCTCTCCCTGTTTCTCCCCTCTCCTATTCCCAGCCTCCAGCAGCCACCCATCTGCTCTCCTCATCTATGGATTTCCCATTCTGATGTTCCAGATAAACAAAATCAGGACATGTGGCCTCTCATCACTGGCTTATTTTACTTAGCATAATATCCATGTTCTGCTGTATATACGTACTTCATTCCTTTTATTAGTTAATAATCTTTCATTGTATAAAAGGGATCACATTTTGTTTATTCATTCTGTTGATGGGTATTTGGGTTGTTTCCATTCGGGGGCTATTATGAATGAAGCTGGTATGAACATAGTGTACAGGTTTATGTGTGGACATAAGTTTTCAATTTCCTTGAGTATTTACTGAGAAGTGGAATTTGGGGGTCATCAGGTAACTCTATGTTTTAAGTTTTGAGGAACCACCAAACTATTTTCTATAGTGACTATGCCATTTTATATAACTGCTGTGATGTATGAAAGTTCTCAGCTTTTTACATCCTAATCAATATTTGTTATTTCCCATCGATTCAATTAAGGAAATATTTTTGCTTCCCTGAATTCATAGATTAAAAAAAGAAAACAAAACAATGGGCCTACACAGCAATTAATTAGAAAGGCCAAGCATCCAATATTGTTTTTCTAATTTTTAGGCTAGCTTGCTTTCTGTGTTACCACAAAGCTATTCTGAAAGCACGTCCACATGAAGGTGTCACAAAGGCACAGAACACCGTTCCACAAAACAACTCAAGTGTAGTAACTTAGAAGGGAAGGGAAGGGAATACACAACACGCATAGACTCACACTTGCGGTCATGTGTCCACACCCCGTTTACCATGTAAATGGTTTAATCACATACTCCGCAGAATACCAATGTATCCATAGGGAGCTTTCAAAGCAGGTGAACTTAAATTATAATAATAGCTTTCACAAAGACAGAAGATGATTCATTAGCATTGAAGGTATATGATTTTTGTAGTTCTTCAGATAATTTAGGATGTGATTCCATCCTGGGGTTCACTAGACCTGAATACCTCTACTCATTCTATCACATCTGGTTTATTTTAGAAAGAAGCATAGCATTGGCAAAAGCTAACATACCTAATTCTTCAAACTGCTTCTTAATTTGTTCCAAAACGCAGTATCTTTAATTTGCTCATAGAAAAATACATACCCCAATGCTCCCCAACTTCTGATGGGGTTATGTTCTGGGAATCCCAATACGAGTTGAAAACATCATAAGTTGAAAATGCATTTAATACACCTAACCTCAACTCAGACTGGTCTACCTTAAATATGTTCAGAATGCTTACATTAGACTACAGTTGAGAAAAATCACTAACACAAAGGCTAGTTTGTAATAAAGTGTTGAATATCTTATATAACTTATCAAATATTATACTACTAAGAGTAAAAAAGAATGGCTATATGGGTACTCAAACTGTAGTTTTTACAAAATGCATATCATTTTCGCAGCACCATAAAACTGAGAAATCTGTCCTGGTGCAGCAGCTCATACCTGTAATCCTAGCACTCTGGATGGCCAAGGCAGGAGGATTGCTTGAGTTCAGGATTTCAAGACTGTTCTGAGCAAGAGTGAGATCCTGCCTCCACCAAAGATAGAAAAAAAATTAGCCAGGTATCGTGGCATGAACCTGTAAGTCCCAGCTACTTTGGGAGGTTGAGGCAGGAGGATCACTTAAACCCAGGAGTCTGAAGCCACAGTGAGCTGTGATGATGCCATTGCACTCTATTTGGGGTGACAGAATGAGAATGTTTTCAAACAAAAAAAAAAAGAAAGAAAGAAAAAGAAAAGGAAATGGAAAAATCTAAGTCACAAACCATGCATATTTGAAACTTGGACATCATTAAATTATTATTTAAACCAAACTGGAAATGCTGTCACACAAGTTATGCAACTGGAACAATAAAATCACCAGTTCCTTGCCACCAAATCAGTTCCTGACACCTTTTCTAATGGAAACAATATAAATATTTTTGGAATGGCATAACAGTATTCCCTTGTCATAGGAAATGAGTAAATATATTTTCTTACTTAAAGCAGAAGAAAGATATTGATGCAATATGTCATAACTTTTTTTTTTTTTTTTGAGACAAAGTCTCATTCTGTCACCCTTGGTGGAGTGCCGTGAGTCATAGCTCACAGCTGGTCTGCAACTCCTGAGCTGGGATCACTGGCATGAGCCACCACGCCTGGCCCAGTATGTCATAATCTTTATGTTGAACTAAGATTTGTAATCTGGAAGAAATCAACTACCAAACTCACACAAGGACAGCTGAAATTGAATTTTAAGGACATGCCCCCACTTTTGAAACACAGCAGTAGAATGCGTAAAGTAAATGAAGGCAAGAAATAAGTATGAATTCTCCATTTCACAGGCTGTTCTCCATGTCTCAACAATATCATAACGGATAGAACACATCTCTGAGTTATCTACAGCAAGGCTGTAATATATTTTGGTGATAATGTCACAAGTATATGAGATTATGCAGAGTTCTGCTGACCTTGTATGTATTTGAAATAACTCCTGTAAGTAAGGACTGTCTGACGGTATTCAGTGTGCAAAGAAACCAGTAGGCTAATTAGAAATACTGGCAAATGTGTGCTTCATTGGTATCTTTCGTCTGATACATTAAATTTTAGGTAACTCAGATAAAAAAGCATTTGCAAAACATTCCTTTACCATCATTTAAAAGAAAAAACATTTTTAATTATCCATAATCTTTTAAAAAATGTTATACTGCCTGGAGTGGTGGCCCCTAATCCTAGCACTCTGGGAGGCCAAGGCAAGGGGATTGACTGAGCTCAGGAGCTGCAGACCAGCCTGAGCTAGAGCCGGACCCCATCTCTAAAACAAGCCACGTGTTATGGTGGGCACCTATAGTGCCAGCTACTTGGGAGGTTGAGGCAAGAGGATCGCTAGAGCCCAAGAGTTTGAAGTTGCTGTGAGCTATAACACAATAGCACTCTACCCCAGGGCGACTGAGTGTGACTCTGTCTCAAAAAAATAAAAAAAGAAAAGAAAATGTTATACTGGGGTTGAGTTAGGTAAAATTACCAAGAGTAAAATCAGACTGAGAACTTTCAGCAGAGAAAAGCTATTAGAATCCCTTTCTCTGGGAATGTTACGCTTTTTGACCAAACCACAAGTTCTGGAATAATGCACACAAAGTGGTAAGATGGGAAGGAAGTGTTCGCCTATTCAGCCATAGAAACCAGAGCCATCTGGGGAGCAGTGGGGCATCAAACCAACTAAGATTCCATGCCTCAAAGCCCCCGCGTCCCCAGCCCAAACTAAGCACTGAAAACGTTCTCTTGGCATCCCTGCTTTCGAGGTATAAAAACCACCATGTGTGTAGAAAATTACTAGGCACTGCTTTGGCGTCGCTACTACATGACAAATAATATAACCACATAACTACTGTCAGTATGCCTTTTGGTACAATATTTATAGTATGAACAAGATATCTTAAGTCTAGACAATTAACAAAATACTGTATCAGGCCTTGTTTTGTAGCATTTCTTGATTTCTGTAGTGTAAATATGCTCAGCATGGTAAATTCCACACCACCTACATGATGTCACTGGATATGGAACTGGGAAGGCTGCACGGAAACTCACCATTGCACAGAATTTCCACTATGCAAGTACCAGAGACCTAAATCAACCCCAGAGCATGAATAGTAGTAAAATGCAGTAAGATAATTAGGAAGCGATACATGCTAAGTACTATTATCTTAGTATTCACTGCAGCAAACGCCTGCAATCCCAGCAGCTTCTGGAGGCTGAGGCAGCGGGAGGCTCACAACCCGAGTCTGAGGCTGCAGTGAGCTATGACGCCTTTGCAGTCTGCTCGGGGCATAGGGCGGGACTCTGTCTCAACCACAACAACAGCAACAAAGCAAAGAAATAAAAATTTTTAAAAAGCAAGGAAATATGATTACTATATAATAAATTGTTTACATATTATATATTTCTATATTAATATAGTTTATTAAATTATAAGTTTAAATAAATTAATTTTTAAAAAGACTATGGTTTAATAATCAGCTCACAAAATTCTTGACATTTAACAATCAAGTCTCATGAGCCAGTATAAGCTGGCTCCTTCATATATATTTAAGATATGCATATATTGATCTATGTGTGTGTGAATTTTATTCCTGCAAACAAGCCAATGAAGAAGAATATGAAATCAAGGGAAATATAAGTGGACATGATAGCAATTATATTATTTGCACATGGATCAAAATGACTCTGGCTGACAAGTAAACACAAGAATGCTCAGCCTACAATCCATTGGCTTTTCTTAAAAAAGAAAAGTATGTAGCCGAAATTCTCATTGTCCCAGAGCTGTTAAATATTAAAAATGCTGTCCAAGAAAGAATTGATAACTGTTGCATAAATTGGGCTTTGTCGCAGGACCATGCCCAGTTATAGAATCCCAGTTTCTACCGGTGTCTGGTGTGAAGCCCACTCATGGACTGCCTGGACTCCGCAGAAGCAACCAGCCGCAGGGAAGGTTGCCAGCGCCCAGAACTAAGGTGTTAGTGCTCTCCAGAAATTTCCCTTGACTATTAACAGCTGCTTTCTCAAAGATCACACCCCTTCCTGGGTGTAGCCTCCGTCTAATACCTGCTTGGTATCAGAATGTAAAGGTCTAGACTCCTCCCACCAACTTGGAGCAATTTTAGAACAAACATCTCAGCTCTAGAGCTCCTCACAGGCTCAGCAGACACTTCTTCCTCTGCCCAAATCTGCCTCCTCTTCGCTTCTCAGCATTCCCTTCCCAGCTTCCTGCCGGTTAACCTCCACCCCAGAGTGTTTTCTGGGAAACACAACCTGTAACACATAGCAGAGACACTGTGGAGTATAAAAACTTGCAAGAAAATATTTTTAATTTAAAAACCAAAATGTATGTTTTATGAATTTCTAATTTTTACCCTTTTACTAACATTGTGCTATTCCTTATTTCTTGGTCATTTATTAGATACCACAAACATGTGCTAAATGTTTTCATGTAAGATTTTTAAAGTTATTAAATCTACTCCTGAGCATTAAAAAAATTAATACCAATATTTCATAAACTCTCCTTCCAAAATAGAAGAGGAAAACAGACTTTTCAACTCATGGTGTGATATCTAAACCAGAAAAATGTAAAATAAAGGCAAAGGAAAGACTAAGTCTTATGAATGTAGATGCAAAAATTTATAAAAATATATTATCATAAAGAATGCAACAACATATAAACAGAATTACAAAGTATACACAGACTAAATGGGTTTACTGCAAGAATGCAAGGCTGATTTAACTTTCAAAAACAATTAATGTCATATACCAGACTGACAGAAAAAAAAAATAAACCTAGTCTTTCCTTTCATGATCAGGATAACTTTAAAGAGGATTAATTAGCTGTTTTGTTTACAACCTCCTTGGGAGGGGACTGTCTCATAGTTTCTTATTATAGGACTGGAATTACGTACTTTTCCAAAAACACCGGAGTGTAATGTGTTGCCCTCTACAGTGTGATGGAATAATGCCCTCCACAGTGTGATGGAATAGGCCCTCCACAGTGTGATGTGATAATGCCCTCCACAGTGTGATATAATAATGCTCCCCACAGTGTGATGCAATAATGCCTCCCACAGTGTGATGTAATAATGCCCTCCACAGTGTGATGTGATAATGGCCCCCACAGTGTGATGTGATAATGCCCTCCACAGTGTAATGTGATAATGCCCCCCACAGTGTGATGTAATAATGCCCTCCACAGTGTGATGTATTAATGCCCTCCACAGTGTGATGTGATGCCCTCCACAGTGTGATGCAATAATGCCCCCCACAGTGTGATGTAATAATGCCCTCCACAGTATGATGTAATAATGCCCTCCACAGTGTGATGTGATAATGGCCCCCACAGTGTGATGTAATAATGCCCTCCACCCTGTGATGGAATAATGCCCTCCACACTGTGATGGAATAATGGCCTCCACAGTATGATGTGATAATGCCCTCCACAGTGTGATGTGATAATGTCGCTCATAGTGTGATGTAATAATGCCCTCCACAGTGTGATGTGATAATGTCCTCCACAGTGTGATGTGATAATGTCGCTCATAGTGTGATGTAATAATGCCCTCCACAGTGTGATGTGATAATGTCCTCCACTGTGTGATGGAATAATGCCCCGCACAGTGTGATGGGTTGTCCTCCACAGTGTGATGTAATAATGCCCTCCATAGTGTGATGTGATAATGCCCTCCACAGTGTGATGGAATAAAGCCCTCCACAGTGTGATGGAATAATACCCTGCACAGTGTGATGGGATGCCCTCCACAGTGTGATGTGATAATGCCCTCCACAGTGTGATGTGATAATGGCGCCCACAGTGTGATGTGATAATGCCCCCCACAGTGTGATGTAATAATGCCCCCCACAGTGTGATGTGATAATGGCACCCACAGTGTGATGTGATAATGCCCTCCACAGTGTGATGTGATAATGCCCCCCACAGTGTGATGTGATAATGCCCCCCACAGTGTGATGGAATAAAGCCCTCCACAGTGGGATGTGATAATGCCCTTCACAGTGTGATGTGAATCCCTCTACAGTGTGATATCATGCCCTCCACAGTGGGATGTGATGCCCTCCACAGTGGGATGTAAGGCCCTTCCTGGTCCATTGGATCCAGAGGTTCACAGTGTTGATGCTGCATTACTGATGAGGCTAAGCCTGAGTACTTGGTTACATTGGTGTCTGCTGGGTTTCTCCACTACAAACTTACTATCTTTCCCTTTGTGTTTATCAAATATCCTGGAGTATCTCGGTACATTTTGTGGATGGACAAGAAAGCTCAAGCTTCTTACATGAGTCACAGACCTGTTGCAGAATTTGTTCTATTTTAAGGAGTAGAACATGTCACCTCTTCCTTACTCATGCTACTGACCACCTTGACATGAGTCCCTGTCTTCCCACGGGAGCCAAACATCCCAAAGAAGAAAAGCATTTAGCATAGATTCTAGTGATTCCTTTTTACTGGGTAATACTCCCAATAAACAATTTTTACATACAAAAAATTAGATGCTTTCGAAGTTGTTTCTGGATGGTTTGAAGAGTTTGTGTTGTAGTTTGATTCACTTATTTTCTAAGAATTTTTAATTTATTTGTCAGACTTAATAAAACTTGTTCTTCAGAAATATCTGCTCTGTGTTCTTCCCAGAACTAGTCACATAATCATCTATCTTTATGAATGTATGTTAACTGAGGGTTATGTTATTACCATTTCCTAGAATCAGCCCTATTACCTTCTTAGACCTTAAAATATTCAAGAATCACAGAAATAAGAGACAAGTACAATGTTAACAAGATAATAATAAGAGCAAGAGTATTATGATTATTGTAACATTATAATTGTATCTTAATACAATATTAGTAAGATAATTATAATAATAATGAAGAGTACAACATCTATTATAGAAACATTTACAGAAAATATAATTAATAATAATGGAAATTATTATCAGTAAAATATAAGCTCCATGAGGCCAGATATATCTCAAGTACTTTAAACAGTGATTGCAACAAAGTGGTGAATAAACATCTGTCGATAACTTACTCGTAATGAACACTACTCTGTTTTTTGTAGTTTTTGGCCGGCTCTGGGTTTGAACCCGCCACCTCCGGTACACGGGGTCGGCGCCCTACTCCTTTGAGCCACAGGTGCTGCCCCATGAACATTACCCTGTGGTCTACTGAGTACTTTATAATTATTGCTTCATTTCAGCGTCATGAAAATCCTAGGAAGTATATGCTGCCATCATTTATTGTCATAGTTTAAATGTTTAGACATTGAAGTTTGTTTTATTATGGAAAATTTCAAAAAAACACCAAAAAAACAGTGAGACTAGTACAAGGAGCACCATGCGTACTCACTGTCCTCGTCAGCTCTGGGTAACAGAACACTGCAGACCAGGTTCAATGGCGGGAACTTGGTGTTCTCACCGTGGGGGAGGTTGGACGGCCTGAGACGGAGGTGGTTGCGGCCAGTTGTGTTCCCCTGTGAAGGCGCCCGTCCCATCTGGCAGGGGGCTCTGGTTTAGCTGCCCTGTGTCCTCTCAGGGCAGAGAGAGAGAGAGGAAGCGGCTCTCTGGAATCTCTTAGAAGAGCACTGATCCCATCTAAGGGGAGCCCCCAGACTCATCACCTCACCCAAATCTAATTACCTCCCGTAGGCCCGATTTATACACCATTACCTTTCAGGTTAGGGCTTCAATATGTGCATCGCAGGGGACACGATTCAGCCCATAGAACCCACCGGTCACCTAGTTACAATAATCATTTACTGACTTATGTCATCCCATTTTATACAAAAGTACATGGGTCATCACAAGAGTTTTGAGATGCACAAACATCAAGATTGGATATATGTAAAATTGCTCATCTATTAGAAGATACATATTAGCAATGAACAATTTGGTTAGAAGATACTTGTGATTTTATTCCAATATAAGGAGTCTTTCAATTATGTCTTCTTTTAATGTTTTGGAAATTATATTACTTACATTTTCTTCAAAAATTTTACAACGTAAGTGTGATCGGTTCTTTTTATAAAAGTTCTAAAACTTTTTGCTTCATCTCACCTGTAGTTTGAAATAATTATTTTTAGACACTTGCTCCTTCTCTAGATATAAAACTTACTAGCAAAGACCAAGAAAACTAAAATTTAAAATGAAAGTACAAAACATCTCAATTTGGCTGGATTTGTCAACTTAATTATTTTCAGTTCTCTTATCAGGCTAGGATACATTCCCAGGAAAATCATTAGTGGCTTCTACAATCATGTCTTCCAGAGGAAATACTGCCCCAGTACACTGTCAAAGAAAGTATATTACAGGGAAATTTGTATAGCAACTGTAAAAAGATTTGCAATGCAAGCTTTCATCTTGAGCGCTTTATTTTTCCCTGACCGGAGCAGCATTATTAGATCACTGTATCATGAGGAAATAGTCAATTCAAAACATGGACCACAAAGTCCCGAGTCTGCCATTAGGTTTGAACAACTGGGCAATTCTGGCATATATCTAGAGGGTTAATCGTCTAGAGCAAAGGCAATGGCTTTAAACTGTACATTTTTCCTTGCAAATGTTCAGATTTATTTTTTTAGGAGAGCAATTTCAATGTGTAGAATCTAAACTATTCTTAAGCTGTTGAACTGAGAGACCAAAGGAGCAAAAACAAATAAGGCCAATAAAATTTTTAAAGTAAAAATAAATCTGTCAGGGGCAAGAACGCTCTCTCGACTTGTTTACGTACAATTCAATGGCGTTGCAAAGAGGATTTCTTTTTTAATGGAAAAATCTGTCACAGATTGGGTTCAAACCTCGCCCTCGATATCTTTTCTTTGTTTTATACACACATAAACACGCACTTCGAAACTGCACAAAAAATGAAAGAAATATTGACTTTATTTGCTGTCATGAAACCATTATACATAGGTTACCATGAAAGTTTTGAGACAGACTGTGTCATGGCCCGTTTCCCTTCCGAGAATCACAGTGGGCAGCGTCCTTTCTGAGTGGCCTGCACAAGATTTGCCCTTCTTGGCTTATTGGTGTTACGGGAGAGCTGAATTGGTTTCTGTACGTGCAGATTTTACGTTTCTTGATGTTTGTGCATCTCATTAACTGCCATTCTTATAACAATCTATATCACGCTATACTTAAATCAAAGAAGCAAAGAATTTGGATGCCTGAGTACAAGAATACAAATCTTTGAGCAATTTGTGGTTAGCATACTGAATGTAGCTCTGCCCTGTTACAACCTCGGTTTAACTTAAGTCAATGATTCTCAATGTTATCAGGCCTTTTTTAGAACAAATATTTTGCAAAGCCCTCTTGCTGGGCTGAAAGGATATCTATAAATATTGGATATTTATTTCTAATATTTAGAAAGCAGACGGTGAAGCAGACAGTGTCAGTGCCCCATCCGTATCTGACTCCTCATCTAGCCCGCGCCCACCCACAGCATTTTCCAGAATTCACCCTTGCCATCACTCTCTGCCTGAGGACTTTCTCTCAGCCTGCCCAGAGGACAGATAACAAAATGCCAGGGAGTTAAAGCCCCGGGAGCAGTCCTCAGACAGCCTTTCCTCCTTTCTCAGATAGGACGATTTGACCCCTCAGAATTCCCCAGCAGGACTGAGTGAGCCGCGTGAGTTCCCTCTGACACCTCCCCCCTTCTTGGTCGCCTTCTGCTCTCCTTTCTTACCTCCCGCTGCTTCATCTCATCACTTCCTCAATAAAGTATTTGCACACAAAACCTTGGCTCAGGGTCTGCTTTGAGAAGAAGTCAAATGAAGACAACACATCAACACATCTTTTTCTTTTCTTTTCTTTTCTTTTTTTTTTTTGACACAGAGTCTACACTCTGTTTCCCAGGCTAGAGTGCCACAGCATCAGCCTAGCTCACAGCAACCTCAAACGCCGAGGCTCAAGCAATCCTCCTGCCTCAGCCTCCCAAGTAGTTGGGACTATATGTGGGCACTCCAAGCCTGGCTAATTTTTCTATTTTTAGTAGAGACGGAGTCTCACTCTTGCTCAGGCTGGTGTTGAACTCCTGAGCTCAAGCAATCCTTTCACCTTGGCCTCTAGAGTGCTAGGATTACACTGTGAGTCACCTCACCAGACAACATATTATTTTTTAAAAATCAATATAGTACCGTTAAGTATAACAGGAAAGACATATAAAGGGAAAGTAATTATAGTAAAATTCACTTTTTTTTTTTTTTTTAAGATAGAGCCTCAAGCTGTTACCCTGGATAGAGTGCTGTGGCATCATAGCTCACAGCAACCTCCAATTCCTGGGCTCAAGTTAGTCTCTTGCCTCCACCTCCCAAGTAGCTGGGACTACAGGTGCTCGCCACAATGCCCGGCTATATTTTGGTTGTAGCTGTCATTGTTGTTTGGCGGGCCTGGGCTGGATTTGAACCGTCAGCTCAGGTGTACATGGCTGGTGCCTTAGCCTATTGAGCCACAGGCGCCGAGCCATAAAATTCTCTTTTCAACATGTAAAGACTTGGGCCATGATCACGCTAGCACATGTATAGAAGTTGTCACTCTGTGTTGCTTCAGTGGATAGAATTGTCATTTAAAAAAAAATCTATAAATGCAGACTCAGAACAGGTATGATATTTTGAGGGACTCAACTGTCATGGGGGGATGACCCTCTGGGACATGATTTTCTCATGTATTTTGGCAAAGTTCTAATCAAACAAAGTAGACGCTTCCCTTAATTTCCATGGTAGTTGTGTGGAAAGGAAGAGGGACAGATTCCCAGCGTGTGCTGGGCCAGCCCACGGTGTTCCAGCATCCCTGTCCCGCCCACAGGATCCCAGAGGCATCCCCCAGTTGCGTCAGGGCCCCAAACCAGCCTCACAAACTCCTCCCTCGAGGGCAGTCCTGCCCTCCCTGAGAACCACTGGTTTAAAACGAAAATGCGCATAAGAGAAAAGAAAGGGGGAAAGCACAGTGTCCACAGCCAATGGATTTAGACTTCTTTAGTTGAAAGTCCACCTCCACATTTTCCTTGGGGAAAGGCCGACTGTAGTTTGTTAGAGGTAGGGCCTCTAGGTTAGATCTGTGCCACTGGGTTCCCGCCACGCCCCATGACAACCTGAGCTGCTCAGCTGCAGACAGACAGTTTCCTAACCTGCCTCTCTTGGTTCTGGCTCACATGCCTCAGCTGTAAAAAGGAGAGATCCGCCCTCTCCCTTGGGATTAGAGGATTAAATAAGCAAAACACAATGCCTGACACAGGATGAGAGTTCAAAAATGCTAGCTATACTTATTAATATATTTCACAGCTAAAGGATTGATCTCATCCCTCTTCCTCAAATCGTCTCCTTAGTGTGGGCGCGAGAAGGCACTTATTGTACAGTATCTGACAGTGTAGATCTGTGAATTTTCCATCGTTTCGTGCTCCCCCTTCCCTCATCCTTGGTGCCTGCTCTTGTTCACCTGCTCTTCCCAATGATGATATCCTAATGAGAGTACTATTACAAACCCATCCTGTATCCCTATGCCCGATTAAGAGAGCTTATAAAGGGTGAGAGTATCAGGAAAGGGGAAAGAAAAAGTCCTGGTCTAGCATTTCCCCATTGACTAAATCAAAGAAACACAGGCAGCTAGAGAATTTCAATATCAAATAGGATGTGTACAGGAACATAATTCTGTAAAGCGAAGCACAAATGTAAAAACGCTTTCCTTCTTGTTATGTATTAATAGTGTTGTTAGTTACACAGCTGTTAGAAACCCAACTAGGAAAGACACAGAAGTTTAGACACATCCTTTATAAACTAGACAGGTGAGAACTAAGACTAGACATTGCCTAAAAAGAAACTGGAAAAGATCAAACTGATATCTCTGCAGAAGAGGGTCCTTTGAGATAAAGATATAGCTGGGAAATAGTAACATCAAGTTAGGCAGACGAGCTGAGGTATGAAATTAAAGGGTCAGCTTTTTAAGACTGCCGAAGTCTTCTTGAATAGGGGACTGTATTGATTGATGTGGCCTGTAATGGAAACTCAGATAATGAAATAAAACCAACATTTAAGAATTTCAGGCTGAGAACTCATTGCCATGGCAACCCTCTCAGAAGGGAACTTATAAGAAAATAAGATTCACTTGACTACGCCCTAAAATGAAAACTCATACTACAGTGAAGCAACTCAATGCAGAATTCCAAAATCACTTATTGCCACAGTGCCTGGAGGTAGCACTGAATTGTAGGCCCTTTGTCTTTTCCATCAGGAGCTGTTGCTTCTCCAGGTCTATGAGTCGTGTAGAGAACACCATCTCCTGTTGAGGGATTTTTATTGGATTTGAGTGGGTGCTACCAGTGACCTTTGCACATTTTTTTTATATTCAGTAAATCATCTAGCATGTGCTGGTGGAAATTACAGTAGTGCACACCATTAAAACAAACTGCCCAATTTTAGTCTGCCCATAATCACATAAAGCCACCAAATTCCAATGTAAATTACTAGTTAGACTTCATGGGAAAATAATTTTTAACCTGAGTAAAATCTGGTTTATATTGAGATTCTGATCATTTTTAATGAAACATTTATTTTATTACATGCCATTCAAAGAATGTCAAACTCGGTGCACTGTATTTCATCAGTGAAAGGAGTTTTCTTGAATACTTAATGTCATTGAAAAATATGAATCTATTCCTTTTTACTGACACTGAGAGGAGAAATTACTGTGATCCTTCTTGAATGGCATGGATTATCTTCCAATAAATAAGCCTGACGGCAAAAGAATTTGTTACAGTGAAATTTAAGACCGTATAGTCAAAGGGAGAGAAATAGAGGTTAGGAATAAGTTGTAATACTCCTTATAAAACACTTTTTTCCATATTCATAAACAAAAGAAGAAAGTATGAAATCTAAGCTACTGTTTATAATCATCTTCTATATCAGTGTTTAGTGATAATGGATCCAATATCCTTAATTTCATCAACTGTCTTTTGGTCAATAGGAATTTTTCTTTTTTGCCTTCCCTTCTACAATCCAGTATACACAATTTTCATTTGTTTGTTTTAGATATTACACAATAAAAAGACATTATACATATGGGTAGTTTTAATTTTCTTAGGACACACTATTGGGGTTTTTTTTGTTTGCTTGTTTTTTGAGACAGAGTCTCACTCTGTTGCCCTGGGTAGAGTGCCTCTGTGCCATCAACATAGCTCACAGCAACCTTAAACTCTTGGGTTTGAATGATCTTTTTGCCTCAACCTCCCTAGTAGCTGGGAGTACCTACCCGTGCCACCACACCTGGCTAGTTTTTCTACTTTTAGTGGAGACAGGGTCTCAATCTTGCTCAGTCTGGTCTAGCAGTCCTGAACTCAAGCAATCCACCTGCCTCAGCCTCTCAACAGTGTGGGGTTACAGGGGTGAGCCACCTCACCTGGCAAAACTCTATTCTTCTAGAAATCAAAATAATTCAGATCCTCAGACCACATGTGTTAGAACACTGTGGTTCTAAACAACTGGGTTTTGGAGGGGATTTTTTTCTTTGTTTAATGCCATCTACCTTTATCTTTCCTAAGATTTTACAGAGAAAATCCACACCTTCCTTGATTTTCTTAAACATTTTTTTTCCTGTTCCAATTTCCATATCATTCTATTTCTAATTATTTTCTCCATGGTGCCTTACATTTTGCCTGTCTTAAAATCAACAATCTCAGGGTTGTCAAGGATATATGTAAGAATGAATTTGCATATATGCTTTTTTATTGCTCAAGGGAAATTCATGGTTAGAGAAAAATAACTGACTTTATTCTGAGTAAGTTAGAAGGAATAAAGAACTTGCACAAAGTAGGTCTAGGAAGCATGGAAGATTAGTCAGATTTCTCCATTTGGAACTCTTTATGGTAAGATTAGAAGAATCGAATTTAAATATTTCCTCATATTAACAAGGCTGCATTAAATGATCATTTCTAAAAGAGAAAGGACAGTGTAAAATGAGTGATTAGATTAACTTATTGACTTATATTTTTCTTTTACTATCTGAAATAAACATGTGGGTATATAGAAATAAATGAAATCACAACAAAAGCATAAAGGAAGAAAACATAATGAAATTTTCTCCCTAAGTTAGTAAAAGGTATATTATTTTTTCATAGTAAAAAATTTTATCCATAACACATCCAACACATACAAATCACTATCTTGTTTCTAGATAAGTATGAGTCACTAGAACATCCCCCAGTCTTTTATTTAAAAACAATCCTCTCTCAGCAAAACTGGGGTTAGTGAAATTTACTTCTACCCCACTCTGTTTCCTGTTTCTCTCCATCTCCCTTCAGACCTTCTTCCAATTCTCCTCCTCCCCCAGGCTGAGGTGCCCAGTACTTTTATCATTCTCTAATTTATCCTGCCAAAGTGAAAAGTAATTTGATAAATTTCTTCATATTAAGGTATTAGAAAATTAATTATCTACTGATCTCATGAGTATTTGCATTTTAAAGGAAAATTGCAGAGAAAGAACAAAGTCTGACCGTAATAAATTACTCATTAATTATGGAATTTCAGGCATCTACGGGAAGATACTCAAAAGTGATGAGAGAATTAAAGAGTGTTCTCAAATCATGCCATGCACATAATGATCTTGTCCATTTATTTCTCTGGATGGCCATGAGATTGAGACAGATTGTGTTTAAAGGCAACCATTATATGGTCCATGCTTTAGAAAATACCTAACAATGTCTTGGTATATAGCAGGTCTTATTAGTGTTTATTAAATAAATTATCATACTATTTTTTTTACATCTAGTAGAAAAATTAAAAAAAAAACTATTCCTCTGGTGAAATTAGAGTAAAAGCGTATATCTTAGACCCCTCTGTGGTGATCCTAAAGCTCTTAACTCTGGCCTATCAAACATTTAATTTATTCTTGGACATTTCCCTGGCCCCGTTGCATATAGACAGGGCTACGGGAACAGGTCGGGCCAATGATACGGAAAAACAAATGATGCATGTTACTTCCACGCTGGGGCAGTAAGAAGCTCCAGTGTGATTTTGAAAATTCTATGTTTTATGACTGAGGAAATGGTGACTTCCACGTGATACAGACACAAGTTGATGAATCATCTGTAGGCCAGGGTCTCTGAATGAGGGTCTCTGACGTTCTGAGGTTATTTGTAGCAGGAGCACAGCCTTGCTGATCTGGACCAAGAGAGTAATGTATTCCCATTACTGCTTTACAGCGACTTTACTACAGGTACTTGCTACCTCAGCTTTTCACACCTTAATTCGTTTTTGTAGCGTTGCTCCCAAACAATAGCACAGTGAGGGAAACCATGATACTATGAGAATTTTCTAAGTTAAAAACTAAACTATGATTTTAATATAGGTAGTGACACAATCCATAACATTTAATTCAACATATCTACCGAGCAATAAATGTCTATGCTATGTTCCATGCTGTTGCCAGATTGAGAAAGGAATTGGTAACATTAACAATTATACGTGGTGGCCATAAAGTTTGTGTGCAAATTTAACTTTATGGCCACCCTGTATTATTAGTAATGAATATGGTAATGTTATTAAGAACATTAGTCAAAGTTTTAGTTAATTAAATGATAGGACATATAAACATAATACTATATAATAATTTAGGCTGGTTTAAAATCACAAAATGACATAGTAAATGTCTAGAGATCTGGTATTCAGAATAGATATCAAAGCAAGAATAATATCAATCTCCTAAATTGCCAAGTCATAAAGTATAAAAATATTTTATAGTTGAAGTAGTATTACCAAATACTTTTACAGATAACTTTTCCAGTTAGCTTGCATTCATTATCTTAACTAATCTCCATAAGATATAACTTACTGATTCTTCATATGTGGAAACTGAGGTTACAAAATATTGACATTACTTGTCCAAGCTCACATGGTAATAACTGGAAGAGCAGACGCTAACTCTCTCTGGCAAAAAAGTTCAAGAGAAATGTTCTTTGACATTGATATAAATGAGCTCAAGTTAAGTTTATTTTCCATCTTTAAAAACAGGCTTTTTGTATTAACCATCACATTCATGGTGATAAGTCAACAAAGGACAAGCCTGTACTACAAAACAGGTATCTAGTCATAATCAAATTTCTAAGAATTTTCCACTTCCCCACCACAAATGATCAGGACTTGAAGACATCAGCATTATAATTTATTTAATGGTGGTCAAAAACATGAGGGACCATAGGAAGTAGAAATCCTTCTCTCAAAAAAAAAAATAAATAAATAACAGAAAGAAGAAAGGGAGGAAGAAAGGGAGGAAAGAAGAAAGAAGAGAAAATGGATTTCTTTTCTTTTTTATAAATCAGAGACATTTGGGGGCAATGCCAGTGATTCATTTCCTTGGGCATTTTCCCATTTTTCACATTTTCCACCCCTAATTTTATTTACTAATATTGGGATGTAGTCAGTTCAGCATCACCTGCTAATTTTGTTCAATCAACACACAAACGATCCTTCAAAATCACTATCAAAGATATTAAGGCAGACCTAATAATTCCAACCCCAGTATGACTAGAATATTGCCTTAGCCCATCTGTAGGTCATTTGATAAAAGTTAACTTAGTCCACAATTTGTCCACTCCTTATCTAATCATAAGTAACAACATAATAGATATAACTGTTTTAAAATAATTATAGTTAGGGATTCTTTCCTCCATTAAAAGGATGGGTGCTGTTTTTATACTGTTTCTAATGAACTTCTCACGTCTTACTTTTCCTTGGGTTCTAAAAACAGATCATTAGAGATGCCAGTGAATTCATTAGCAAATTCTCCACGGGTCTCAAAATCCATATTTCCCAAAGTTGGAAATTTCTATACATATCCATTTTCCAAGCACTTCAGACCCTTGCTTTTTTACGTCAATAAGCCATATTGACAAAATTTTAATTATTTCCTAAAAGTGCACAACAGTTTTGATTTTTCTTATTTTCCTATATAGAACAAAGTTAACCAACTGGTTTTCTAGCTTACTTTGCTCTATTATCTTTGAATTTCAGCTTTATTTCTCTAAAGGAGAATAGGGTTTTTATGTATTGATCCACTTACAAACAGTACATTTTTAACAATCAAAGAATGAAATGAAATATCCAGCTCTGTTAACAATTATGCAGAGATTAAAAGGTCTGAACAACTGGCTTGCAGAAAGCTTTCTTCTTTTTAGCAAATTCACCAATGTTGCATTGAAAAAGTCACTTCGTAATTACAATAAAGCATGAAAAGTTCAGTAACCAGCCAGGGTTACCTAAACATGCCTGATTCTCAATCTTCTTTCTCGTAAATAAAAAAACCACCACTTTTGCCAACTCCCAAACAATGATAATCTGTTCAGTCTGCTAAGAAGTCAAGCGTTTAACTATCTTCCTGCCCCACTCAGCAAGGTTATAATCTATGTGAAAACAAAAACCTAGGGATGCTGGCCAAATTAACTTACTATTGGCTATTTACAGTTTATTTTTCTCATAGGTTTATTTTCCTGGTGTAATTGAGATGTAATAAAGGTAGAACACATCGCAAAAGAAAAGCAGGTGAATAAATACCTTAAAATCCAGCTAGAAGAAAATTCCTTTCATCTCAGCCTGCTGGTAAGGACGGAGATTAAGTCCATATGTTCTGAAAGCTCTCTGTCTAAACTGATAAAACTTAGAAGGGATGTGGCCTATCCAACCACAGTGTATTAGGTTAGAAAGAGTAAAATAAATCTGAGAGAAAAACTTACAGGTCAAAATACACATGCAGAGTAAGTTTTTGCAAATAAGCTATTTCTGAGGCTTTGTATTTTATATATGAGCATCACACTCACACAGTTAAGAGATTTAACTGAGCTCTAACATGCACAAACAAAAGACAAATATGCAGTAAATGCACACTGCTGTAACCAACTCAGCTGTCACTATCCTCTTTTAAAGCTTTTGGTCACTACCATCATCTTTCATTTCTTCAAAAGAAAAAAGTAAATGAAATGGCTTCAGGTTTGGGGTCCTCTAGTTTCAAATGCTGAAACTTCATGAACAGCTTGGCAAATATTTAGGGCACATCAAAGAGCAGAGTTGGGATAGACAAATAACTTAAAAAGACCCTTAAACTTAGTTTTCAGAATTCTGGAATTGGTTTTCTATCTCTTTTTAGACAAGATTGATTTCCAAAACATAATGGCTACAGAAGAATAAGAACTAGGAACATAAAACTACTTACAACTGAGCGGATGTTATTTTCTTTCACCAGCTTGAGAGACGATTTATAGCAATTTGCAAGGTCTTCCTTGTGGGAACTATTAATATGGCCTCTGGCTATTGGTCCTACAGTATGAATGACATCTGTAAATATAAAAGGAAGGAAAAACAAAATAAGCAAGGCATTTTTCCCTTTTCACATAATTGATGTTTAATTTATTTTAGGTATTTGTATAGGAGCTGGGAGACAGGCAAGCTAAGAAATATTAATGATGCAAAATTGACATGGGAAAGCCAATACTAGATGTAAGTTTACTTAACAAAAGGACAAGTTTCAGGCATTATGCATAACAAAGAAGAGCAAATGTCTGAGAAAAGCCAATAGACTTTTCTAACAATCAGTAATAACTCAAAAAGAACAATTTCAAAGCATTCTTACCAATTTAAAGTGCACCCTACCAATCCGACCTACATGAGATATTCTAACAGTTTATGTCTATTTTAATAGCTTAATAGTTAATTAAAAGTATTTACTATATTAAAATTTTTAAAATGGAATCTGTACTTTGCAACCTCTGTTCATGTTTATAGCACAAAATTTGTTTTTGTTTTTAGATATTAAACCAGCCATTTAATCTCTATACATAAATTGACTTTCAAATTCAGGAACAAGATGAAATAGGACTGTCCTCATTTTAAAGTCAAGAAAGATTAACAGAAAGAACCCCATGTTTAATCCTATTCACTTGCAAATGCTTGTAACTCCTGCTTCCCAGTCTTATCTGTGAATTGGATTAGTCCATTTCATTGATGTAAGTCACAACAACTAATCAATTTTAATCAAAAAGACAAATTCAGTTTAATGTTATTGGAATATTATCATGAAATGAAATTATTTACATTGACTAATCAGTACCACTCCATTTCAACCATGACACAAGAATAAGAGAACACTACAAAACTAAGAATATGAGAATGTGGCAGTTTAAAATTGCATATATAAAATTGCATGTATTTTGCGAAAATAAATCACTGAAATAAAAGACCTTTGTTGCTTGTCTGCTAAATGTTGATACTATTTGATGTTTGAGCAAAGCTCCAAAGTATTGGTTTTAACAACTCATTCCATAACAGTATTTAAACCCTTGTCAGGCAATATTAAAGATGGTATCATGTGATCACAGAAGAAAAGCTTTACTAGTGAGTTCATCCAGACGTTATTGCACAAGGAAACCCAGCTTCCAAGGGAGAAGCACCACCAGTGTAGAAGTGAGGAATAAAGGGAGGGGAAGTGTAGTCAGCAAACCAAACCAAACCAAACCAAGTGACACCGTTGTTTTCGTAATAAACGTAACAAATTAGAACCAGATATATTCAAGAAAGACAAGTCCTATACTCTATATGGTAAATTTTATAAGAATATTTTACTTTAGTCCCTGTTTCTAAAGGAACGCTGGAATACTGAAGAAGGGAGATTGAGTTGAGCTTTACTTTTTTATCCCCCTTGTGGCTCCTTGTTATTGGTACCCAACTGTGGTATTCTAAATTTTCTAATGAACACAAAATGAGGGAAAACCTGAACAGGAACAACAGGGGATTCTGTAAGTTTATTTCCTAAAGCAGGTTTGAGAGAAGATACCCAGAAAAAATGAGGTCTAAGAGAACAGAGGTCTCCTCAAGGAGACCCCAGAGAACAGAGGTCTTCTCAAGGAGGCCCCAGGAGCTCCTCCTCGTGGTGACTCAGTTCTCAGAAATTGGTAGAAACTTAACTTCCTGGCACCTGCACACTACTGCTTGCTTCCTCGTCTGTAAAAGCCGAGCCACTTCTCCAGCTTGATTCAGACTGACCAATGGGAAAGGTACCCGGGGGCTGGAACTTTCTGACTGGGGATAAAAAGGAGAAGACTGAGCCAGTTGGAGAGTGTGGTCATTCTGAACTCTTCTGTGCTATAGCTCCGCTGGCTGGAATAAAGCCCTTCCTCTTTTAAATATGGTGTTTGGGTGTTCTCTCTCTCCCTTGGGCCTCATCTTCCTGCAATAGGGTGAGCAAGGAAAACCGATTACATTTGGGAATAACTGGTGAAATTACATCAAACCAGTTAGTTACTTTAGTGCCGGACTTCACTGGGCATTTAGCATGCCATAACGAGTTGTCTCCAGGAGGAGAATACAAAATGTTGTTTCCTAAATGCATTTGACTGCGGAAACCTGTGTTTTGCAGAGTGCTTAACGCTTGGGAAATGTTGTTGCAGGACAATTGGGCGTCCACATTCCCACTGTTGAAAGAGAATTCTATGCCTTTTCCCCCTTCCCCATTGTTGCTGCACATCAAACACTTAATACACCGAAGAACAATGGTGCATGACCACGGTTCTCATTTTGTGGGTAGAGAAGATAAAGAATCCGTGGCTCTGCCAGGGTGAGGAGGCTCACGCCTGTAATCTTAGCACTCTGGGAGGTCTTCCTCTCCACAGGTGAGAGGAACTCGGTGCTCAGGACTTTGAGAAGAGCCTGAAAAGAGCATGACCTTGTCTCTAACAAAAGAGAAAAAGTAGCTGGGTGTTGTGGTGAGTATGTATAGACTTAGCCAATCAAGAGGCTGAGGTCGGAGGATCACTTGAGCCCAGGAGTCTGAGTTGCTGTGAGCTATGATACCACAGCACTCTAGCCTGGGCAACAGAGTGGGACTCTGTCTCAAAAAAACTCCAAAAACCTAAAAAGAGTAAGTTGCTCTTATTGGGGGTGGTAAAGGATGCGTGTTCTGGAACAAGTAAAGGAAGAGAGTTAATGGGAGGAAGGAGAGAGGGAAGGGAAAGGGTGGGGAGAGAAGGAGAGATGGAGAGAGAGGGAGACAGGGAGAGGGAGAGGAGGCTGTAAGTGCCAGTAGTGACACAGAAAATGTTTCCTTTGCTTTCCTTTCACCATTATCGTCTACATAACTTTAATGAAATTTGTGAAAAATTATTTCTTGCATTTCCTCAGTTCTCCATTTCATTTAAAGGTCTCAAGATAAACAGCCAATAAATGAGCTTCCTCAACATCACAATATTGATCTCTGTATTTTATGCTCTATATTAAATCTACAGCATCCAAGATCAAGTGTTATTATTGACCAACATGATGACCTCTCAGATCCACAAAGCTAGAGGTGAATCAATAGGAGACTCAAAAGGAAATCGCCTTTATTATTTTAATTTTGCGTAGTACTTATGAGTAACTTCTGCACACTGGGTTCCTCTTTTTCTGTTTTAAAAATGCAGTCACAAGGGCTACAGCCTGAGTCATCCAGCCCCCCAGGAAAGCTGTCATTTCACCTGTCCTGCCTTGGTTTTCTTATCTGTAAAACACATCAGGTGCTTAGATGATCTCTTCTGCATCATCATGTGATATCATTAATATTTAACCTTATGATGGAGATAGATGGAGAACAGAACAATACCTGGGAGGCTAAAGGAATCTTTACACATGGCTAAGTGGCTCACAAGTTCTTAAATACAAGAATTTGTTTTTAATAGACCATACCTTAATGTGGCATAATAGTAGTTTCAAAATCCACTGCTTGAGAATATGTTAGAGACAAACAGATATGGTAATGTAATGATGCTTTTTATTAATTTACATTTTATTAAGTATAATGGACATACTTCACAGTGGACATACAGAGGGTACCAAAAAATGTATACACAGTTTAAGAAAGGAAAGAACTGTATGAAAATTATAATACTTAATATACACTGATAACAAAATATGAACACAAGTCATGGTGAGCACCTCTTATAATTGCAGAAGTCAAACGTGACTTGAGTATTACAAATTTAATATAGTTGTTTTCCTTTCTTAAAATGCATATATCTTTTTGGTACCCTCTGTATATGAGATGTATGCAGGAAAAATGCACAGGCAATGCTTTATCTTGCACGTGGATCTTGAATCCCTTGGTATGAATAAGATGACATGGAAGTATTAAATTCAAGGTCTGGCACACGGGAAGGCTCAGGGCGTGGTAGCTGTCACCATCAACAGCAGCAGCAGTATCCAGGGGTCTTCAGCACACAAGCAGGAATCACACACAGTAGTCATCTCTTTTCTGGTGTGTAAAAAACACTCTACTGTAAGTTCTAAGATCTGACTATAAGTCATTAAGTCCCAGATCTGTAGCGAATCAGGTGGGTGACCTTGCACAAGTCACTCTCCTCTTTGGGCTTCTATCTTCAGAGCTAAAAGGAAGTGAATAGGGATGGCATGCTTTGCAGCTCTCAAATGCATTTCTTTCTCTATACAACAATTAGAAATTAAGCTATAGTTTCTAACTAGTCTAATTCCTTTATATCCAGGTAAATGAGCATCAATCATGGTTCATGTGTCTCAAATACACTTACAGGATAAAGTGCAAACTGGTACAATCCCCAGAGAAAGTGATCTAACCATATTTAACAAAATTACAGATGGAGACTCCTTTTGATCTAGTAGTTCTATTTCTAGGAATGTACCCTGGAGATAATAGGTCTGTGCTTGCTGATAAGCAAAACAGCGTGCATACAAGTCCTTCGTGCAACGTTATATATAACAGGCAAAAGTGACAACAACCGAAATGTCCCTTCCTAGGAACTACTTAAATTCATGTAAGCAATGAAATCCTATGCTTCTGTAAGACAAAGAAGATCTCTCTGTACATGTATGGAAAGATAACTTCCAAAGTAAAAAACAATGTAGACAAGTATGTTTAGCGTTCTACCATCAGTGTCAAAAAAATAAATAAACACAATAAAATAAAATAAACAAAGCTCTCCACAGATGTAGAAAAGAATACAGGTTTGTTTAGTTAATACATGAATAAAACATCTTTGGCAGGATAAATAGGCAATTAATAATAGTGGCTGCCAACCAGAGGAGTGATGGAAACTGTTAGGACAGGGACAATATGGGAGGGAGGCCTTCTACTGCTTATTTGTTACATTTTTCAATGTTCAAATTATGTGAATGCATTATCTATTAAGAATTTAAATAAAGCATTAAAACAGAGCATATGATTTATTAAACCATATTCTTGGAACCCATTTACCATATCCCCACAACATAGGAAGACTACTAATGTGCTTTTCAAAGATGAGTTTATATCACTGCAAACATAAAAATAGTCTTAAAACAAAAATAGATATAAGAGTTTGAGGCTGCAATGAGCTATGGTCACACACTGCACTCCAGTCTGGGTGACAGAGTGAGACCCTGTCTCTAAAAAATAAATAAATACATAAATAAATAAATAGGAATTTAACAGAATGATCCTACCCAATATATCTTTATCTTGCTGCTCTCAATAATTTGTAATGCCAGTAGATGACATTCAGATAAATGCAGAGTTTAAATGGTAGCCAAAAGGGTGTTTTTCCTGCTGTATGGCTACAATCTATCTTTAAAGTGTCACTATACTTTTAATATATAAACTGTGTCGTATGTACATTAAAGTGGTAATGTAGTATAGGAATATACTTCTTAGGTATATTCAAAAATTTTGAATAATTATCAAGAAATTTTAGAAAGGAAAAATATAAAAATATTTCCTCTGTCCTTCTCGTTCAAGGACTCCGGAGAGGTGGAAAGATGTGCTCAAAGTCACGGATCAATGTGGGGAGATGTATTATCACAGTGACAGACTGATGTGATTGAATCCATTACTAGTATGGAGTTCTTAGACCTATGATCTTCATAAGTCAACAGCTGATTTAATAAAAATCAGTGGTATACAGAGATTGGAATATCAGATTAATATATTTATGAATGGTACATGCAACTTCACTTAGATGTAAAAGTACACCCTAATAGAATTGACTAGCCCAGGGCTACGTTTGTTAGTTTTTTTATTTTGTAATCAGGCAGGAATTTGTGGACAAAGAAAAAGACAGGCATCCCTGATTCTAGCATCTACATAACTCCCTGTGAGCAGCAACAGTGATTCTGTTTCCTTAAAGTGTTCAGCTACACTCTGTCTCAAAAAATAAAAAAAAAAGGAAAAGCAACCTTCATAGGTTGGAGTCTGTTCTTATACCACTCAGGAAAGCCAAGAAAACAGCAATGCCATTTGTACATTTAATCAACATTTCAAATGCAAACCGTTGAAGGGGTGTGGGAAATGAGATGGCAAGCCCTTTGGTGCTTCATCAGAGTAAAGTGTGGCGAGATGAACGAAGCCTGTTTTTGCTCATCTATTTCTGAAATCAATCAGCCCATAAATCAGCTCTTCTGTTTTGAAGATATAACCACCACACCACCTTGCACTCCCTTCCTCCTGTCTATCCTAAGAAATTAGTCTGAACCCTACAGAAAGGAGGGTAAGATAGAAGGTTTTCCTTGAAGGGGGTGTGGAGGAGAGAACCTACTTTCATTTCTAAAAGTGTGCATTGAAGAATGTATATGGAATGCCAAAGAAGTATTGAAAGCAGAAGAATTATTTACAAAGATGCAATCAGACTTTATGCTTGGCAAAACAAATGCAGCAAAAACATTCAGAGAACAAATATTAGCATAATGAATTTGGAAACAAACGAGAGAGCACATATAGGTTGCTATCATCATTTTCCATTTGAGAAGCAACTGCGCTTCATTCAAACTGTTAATGAACAGTCAGACCAAGTGTAGAATCAATTACGCATTGCTTTCATCGGTCCATCTAACAGACTGCATAATAATGCCAGGCCCTGTCAATCATATCAAATTGCATGAATTTTAAGAAGAAAACCAATCCGTGGAATTAAATTGATTTTCTTTTCTAGAGAGACAACCGCAAACCAAAGCTCTAAAGGTACTATTCGTAAATCTTACTGGCCAATTTATATTATAAGCACCACCAATCTGTGACCTGAAACAGAAGACTTGAAGTTCAGTTAACAGAAATTGAATCACCACCTGAGAGCCTTACAAAGTAAATGCCGCCTTTTCTTCCCATGTAGGTCAGTGTTTTCATATACGCATTTTCCAAGTTTGTTTTCATTATATTTCGAGGAACAATCAATTGTCTCTAAGATGTTCCTTTTCGATCTGCAGCAGACCAGACGTCATTTAGAATGCACTTCAACGCTGCCCTGCAGCATGTTTTCAAATTTGGATTATTCCTTCATAACATTTCTTCAGCTGCATGATGGATTTCAGACTATGACCAGAAAGACTGGGAGCTCATTAGTGAGAATGAGACGGAGTGAGTCAGGCTGGGTTGAGATGACACAGCAGGGTCTGGCCAGTGTAGGTGATCTTCACCTCATGTCTTCCATCCTTGTTTTATAAACTCAGCTTTAACTTAAAAGTGTGTATCTTGAGTAGTTTAGGGCAATTGATTTACGAGATTAACTTTTGAATTGGAATGTTGTTTTATGGGTTATATCAATTTTTTTTTATGGGTCATGGGTTATGACAATTACTGTTATATAAGATAAATGTTCATTACTATTGTTTAAGATAAGGGTTAGTACGGTTCTTGCTTTTAACTTTTATGTATGAAACTGTGGTTTGGGAAATGGAAGAACAGAGTAGTCTTAGAGAGGCTCCTCTCACAGTTCTTCAGAATTGCTGGCCTTCTGTCAACGCTGGGTGGCCCTCTTCCTGTCTCTACATATTGGCTGGACAGAGACAGGCACCTAGACCCTCTTCATCAGGTACCAACTATAGTCATCTAACTCTATACATGAATTGGGATAAATTAGCACTCGCAATTTTATGTTTTAATTCGGTTCCCTTTGAATTTGTTAATGGACACTTTGGAGATTTTTTCCACACCGTTCCTTGTTACAAAGGTCTTTTGTTTAACCTCTCTTAACCTCCTTGGTGCCATGGTTGTCTAAATAAGGTATCTATAGCTAAGATTAAGGACTCAGCAGCTAAACAACATTTGCATTTTACAGTTGATAAAGGCACACGAAATGCACCGTGAAAGCTTGAATGTACACACTCAGCTCAGTTGGAGAGTTGGCCCCATTTTTACATGAACTGTCACGAACCAGCATGGCAAAGGGGAGCAGATCAGAGTGGAATTGGTGAGGAATGAGGAAAATACAGCATAAGAGAAGACACAGAAATGAAAGATGGGACCCCAGGAGGACTGACGGGGCTGATGGCTGCAGCCAGTCCCAAAGCACAAAAGCAGCTTTATTTTATAGTACCTCTACAGCGTTGTCCAGGGGGAAGTAGCATAGACAAAAGACATATTTTTGGTCTTGCAGTATGATAAGAAGATTAAATGACTTGAATAAAGACACATCATCTTGTTAATGGTTTCTACTCAACTTCGTTAACATGTGACATGATAACTTAGAAGGGAGAGGCCACAAGGATCTCTGCAGAGTTAACTAGACAAAGAAAGGGCTGTAGGACTTGGCAGAGGGAGCAGGAAGAAAGGAACACAGCTGTTTTAGAAATGGAGGGGAAGCAGTTGGGGGCTCATTCCCTGAATGTTCCCCAGGCGTTGAGGGCCCTGCCACATCACAGCCCACCCTCCACAATGAACATAAGATAATGTTGCCAGGTTTGGGGATATTGTGTGCTGACAATATGTTTCATGCTTCGTTGACTTCAAAACTGTGAAGTTTTAAGCCTAACTCATAAAATATCATTTAATCAATTTCTACCCAAATGTTTAAAAGACAAAAAGAGGATCAGGTGTGGTGGCTCATGCCTGTAATACTAACACTCTGGGAGGCCTAGGCAGGAGGCTCTCACTTAGGAGTTCAAGGCCAGCCTTTAGTTTCTCCAAAAAAAAAAAAAAAAGCTGACACGGTGACACTATATTCCCAGCTATTTGGAAGGCTGAGGCAGGAGGATCATTCGAGCACAGAAGTTTGAGGTTGCTGTGAGCTAGGCTGATGCCATGGCACTCTAGCCCAGGCAACAGAGTGAAACTCTGTTTCAAAAAATAAATAATGAAGTAAAACCAAACCAAACAAAAAAAATAAAAGAACAAGAAAAAACAGAGTAGGGACAAAGCTCATCTTTAATTTTTATCAATTCCCCCTTTCCTGCCAAAGGTCTATTTAAGATTGACCTCATTGGTGAGACTATGTCTGGTTTGGAGTCAAACTCCTATACATAAGGGTCCATTTTTAATAATCCGGACTGAAATTCATGTAAAAGGGATAGCCTATGGTCAGCCATTTATAGAATCTCTGAGATTCCACAGGATACTGGGAGCATCTGCATTACAACAGAGGGGGTCATAGAGGGACTGTGGGAAGCTAAATTATCTGCAAAATTCCAACAGTTCCCATCACTTTAGAATGAGCTCAAAGAGAACACATCCTAGGAGGAAGTGAGTCAAAGGCATGGCATTTCTAACGCCTCAATAGCAGGGGTGAGAGGAGGTGAAGATCCAAATACACAATATGACTTTTTCAAGAAGGATAATAATAAGGTCCTTGTTCTGTTCAAGGGATGACAGAAACTTACAGCCTTTTCAGAGAGATGCAAACCAGTATTTTATTAAGACTCAAGGGGAAAATCAGCTTTGAAAATCCTGTACAGTGGGCAGAAATGAATGAATGTTAGTTGCGACTGTAAGAGTAGGTCTACAGAAGCAACTCTAGTCTCGGACTAACGTGGGCAGTGAAAGCCAGGACACACAGGCCGATGCTGGGCCTGCACCTGCCTGTCCTCAGAGTTCCCAGGCTACCCCATCTCCACTACAAGCCTGGGCAAAAGAGATTCTTTTGCAATCATTCACGCAGTCACTGATTCTACCCTTTATTCAATAAATGTTTATGGACAATCCGCCATGCGCCAGGGATGTGTGTAGAGTAATTGTTCCCTTCACTCAGTCTACAGCAAACGGGTCTGTGCTTTTCCGAGTTGAGAACTGTCCTCTTGTATCGCCTCCACCCCCATCTTCATTTTTGTTTCTGAAAATCCTTTCCATTCCTTGAGACTCAAAGAAAATTTAGCTTCCTTGAGAATACCCACAAACTGCACTACATGAACTGATTTTTATCTCATTTCTCTCCTTGTGGTCTCCAATATCACTTATATTTGACCATTGCTGTGACTTCTAACATGAACTTTAATAATATGACATTCTGTCTGAGGAGGCAGGGAATTTCCTATCATTTGAGGCAATCGAATATGCCGATATATGCTCCAAGCTTTTTGTAATTCTGACGTGTTACGATTCTATGATTTCTGTCTTCCTGTAGTGACTTGATACTTCCACTGCAGGGAACATGACCAATCTACATCTGTGTTTCCTGCAAAGCCAAGAACTCTATGGGAACAGTTGTTTAATGGATAATTAGTGAATCTATGGATGATTAAATAGAATTGGCCCAATATAATCAATCTAATCAGAGATATTCTACTGGATTAGAGAAAACAATGAGCTGGAAGGGGTAGTCGAGACTGGGCAAGCAATGGAATCTAGTCATACTGGTTCGGATCATTCAACACACATTTTTACACAAATGAGAGGCTGTTTCTTCACAGACAGGCTCACCAAAACCTCATCAGAGATTTCCTGATAAAAAGACTCCCACCCTATCACATTCTTAACAAGAGCCATGAAATTCTTTCCAAAGACTTCCCAACAGAAAAAAAAAAAATTGTGCAGTGACTCCTTTGCCTTTTTCTGCAAAAGATAATTAAATAAATGAATTTTCTAAACCTGTCATTTCCCTCATTTGCATATTGCTCATTTTAGAATAAATTTGCTTTGTTTTAGAGATTGGTTTTGGCTCTCAAATCCCAAAATGGAACATGACCGACTTTCTACACATCTTCTCAAAGAATTAATTGGATCACTTTTCACATAGTTTAAAAGAGTGACATCTGTATATAACGAACCTGACTCTCCTTCAGAATTAACAAGATTTAATTTCTCTATAAAATTGTTCCATTCATAGGACAGCCCTGGACTAGACCTATTTCATACATTTATATGTGTACTCTTGTTTTCTTTCTATCCTTTCTTTTCTTTCTTTCCTTCCTTCCTTCCTTCCTTCCTTCCTTCCTTCCTTCCTTCCTTTTCTTTTTGAGACAGCATCTTACTCTTTTGCTATGGCCAGAGTGCCATGGCATTGCCCTAGCTCATGACAACCTCAAATTCCTGGGCTCAAGTGATCTTCCAGCCTCAGCTTCCATACTATATGGGGCTACAATCACCCACCACAATGTCTGGCTAATTTTTCCATATTTAGTAGAGATGGGGTCCCACTCTTGCTCAGGCTGGTCTCAAACTCATGAGCTCAAGCAATCCTCCCACCTCAGCCTCCCTGAGTGTTGGGATTACAGGCATGGGTCACCATCCCCAGCCCCTCTCATTTCATCCATTCTCTTAACAGCTTTCACACCAGACTTTCTTCGTCACTTTCTTAAGGAACACTTGTATTTAGAAAAAACAAATGAGAAAGACAGAATACTTCAAGAATTAGATTAATATGGCTTCTAATGGAAAGAATCAATGATAATTTCCACACTGTTAAGTTTTGTTATTTATGAATTCCACTTACACAAATTCAACAATGCAAACAAGGAGCGGGTGCAGTGAGAATGATCAAATATTTAAATAATAAAAGCAATTTCATTAAACACTTATACAATGAACATTCGTTACAACGCAAGTTGGTTACATTGCTGCGCCCCAAGAGAACAGTCAAAATCCTTATGTAACTTTCATAAGATGAGCTTATTGGGTATTAGAGTTGATTTCAAACTCTTGGTCACACTTTGAAAACTGTTGTACTATAACTTTTTGCTGTGCAGATCTAACAGTTAAATATACTTACTTTTTAAATGCAAGCTGGACATCATTAACTACTTCATCTGATTCTTAAATTTGAGAAAACAATGATCTTTCTATAAGGAAAACCAGCCAGATGCATCAAACTTTTTTTAAGGAATGGTATTGCACCAATTTCGCTTTTATGTGGGTTAAGGGGTTTTCAAAAAGTATTTTAAGGAAATGCAACTATGTTTTACTCAGTCTTCAGAATCTAAAGCAGTTTCTCTTTCCTCTTCTGTGAAATGGTGATCAAGACACTTCTCTCCAAGCTCTTGAGAATGGAGAAGCATGTGTCTTAAACAGTTTACACTCAAAGAAGAAAGTCGAATAAGAAAGCTATCAGATCAGTTGGTTTCAGTGGAGAAGAGAAGAGTGGGAGTGGCTTTTTAAAGCAAGAATTCTACAAGACATCATGGGGTAAATCCAAGAGGCATTCTTCAGGATCACAGATTCCCAAGAGAAATGACGAAAAAGGTTTTACATCCTCACAATCCTTTCTTTGCAGAATGAGTTGAAAGCTACTAAAGGTTAGGAAACCAACCAATATTAAACCAAAGGGAAAGAATGAAAAAAAAAGGTAAACAATTCTTAAAGGTGAACTGGCAAACTTTGATGACAGCTGTAGGGTTTGGAGAGAAAAAAAGGGAAGAGTCAAAATTCACTCCAATGACCTTGACTCTGAGCGGCTGAGGGGTGACAGAAATAGAGAACTGAAGGGGTGGTTGGTGTCTGAATCATAGAAAGCCTTGTCAGGCCTTCTGAGAGCCTAACCTCTGCACAGATAAAAATGAAGAAATGGCACAAAAGTAGGAGAAGGGTTAGTAAAAGAGATTTTTAAAAATAAAAGTATAATAAAAAATAACCCCACTTTTTTTGCATTATCGAGACAGACTTTCTTTTTTAACTTCTCCTTGCTTTGTCTATTTTGGGCCTGACATAGAATCACGGAGGGGAAGAGAATATATCGCTGAGCCTTTCAAACATGATTCATTATGAGACTAAGATTCACAGAGGTCAACATGTGCCTCTGCAAGATAATTTAGTGGAAATCATTAATGTAAAATCACTCAAAGAAAACCAAGAGACCTTTTCACAGTAATTCACATGCCAAGAATGAAATGTTTGCGTGGAAGCTTTGAAAATTAAATAATGAATATCAGGTATTAAAAGAAAGAAGTACCTGGAAATAAATAACATCTGGTGGCTGGTTCTGTAGTAATATGCTATCGTGTGGGCCAAGGGATAAAATCTGTCATTTTTATTTACAAATGGGGTCATGGTTGATATGCTATGATAATACAGCCGAAGAGACATTACAATTAAAGAAATTGGTAGAGGTAAAGAATAGGGAGATTCGGTATGAGTAGGAAAATAATTACGTTATAGAGCAGTGTCTAGAGATATCAGAAAAAGATAGGCAATAGAACGTGCAATTATAATGAGATAGGATGCCAGGAGAGACCAAGGAAAGGAATCTTCATGTCTCAGTGAAGAGAGATCCCACTTCCTAACCTCGTGAACCTTGGCACATTAGTTTTCCTCAACTGTACAAACAATAATGTATACATGTCAAGTTTGTTATGGAGAATAAATAGACTATTATTATGTGTGCAAACACCAAGCATTGTACCTGGCATGTGGGAGGTGACAAGCTCTAACTTGAGTGATTATCATTAGTACTTGCACTTAACTGTATTCATGGTGCAGTTAAATTCACAAAAGGGATTACAATACATTCTTCTGTATTTAAGTACTATTTCATCATTATACTCTATAAACATTAACCAGTTAAGTCAGAATTTGCTGGTTTCTTCACTCCCACTTCTTCTGGGGTCTCTGGTCTCCTCTTTCTTAAACATTTCTGCTGTTCTTGTTCTTGTCGTATATGTAATTCAGTAATTCTTGTAGAAATGATCCACAGATGATCTGGGAAATGTTTAAGGAACTACATTTTCAAATGTTTTTAATTCTCATTTTGACATGCTATTTTTATGACATATATGACTCCAGGTTCAAAATTATTTTTTCTCGAAAGAGAAGTCGAATCTGTAGCACGTCAAATGGCGCTGAGTGGTAAGGAGAAGGATGAAACCGAGAAGGAAGACAGACTGGGAGTGGGAACGGGTGGGAAAGGTGAGGAGGAATGGAACGGGTGCCTCTGAGAAAATTCTTGTTCTCTAGGCGAGACCAAGGAGAAAAAACAGTGGTCATCTCATGTAGCTTTGATTCCTTAGAGTGAGTTTGCGTTGTATAGCTACTGCAATCATTTAAGATCCTGAGGGTCAGAATCTGAGGACAAAGTAAACTTAGAGAGAATTTAAGCACAAAAAAGGGTGAGAAATTTGGGTCTTATAATATTCATCCTCTTTGTCATGATGAAATAGTAAACTCTACATTTTTTAAAAAAATAGTTTTTCTCTCAGAATTTTGGAGATTTTGATTCATTCACTTCTAATGTGATACAAAGTTTGAGTTTTGTACCTCCTTTCCAGAAACTTTTGGAGCTTTCTATTTATCTTCAGAGTTTTGAACCTTCAAAGCGTCTAGATTCTTTCAGGACAGAAGTTTTCTCACTTCTAGTTATAAAATAATTACTGTACTTTCATTTTCTCTTTTCTATCTGCTCTTTCATTCTTTCTAGAATTCTGAATGGATTGATCTATATGTCTGGGAATAAATCTTCTTCTCTTTATTTTCTAATATTTTATCTGCTGTACATTTTAGAGCATTTCCTTGACATGTTCTTCTGAATCTGTAAGTTAGTCTTGAGTTGTTACCTTTCCATTATTGATCCTTTCATTTGAAACTTTCATTTTTACTTTAATTTCCAAGAATTTATATTCTCTTTTTCTTCTCTCTCTCTCTCTGGAACATCTTTTTCTAACTTCTACATACTTCCAACATAATTCTTTTCTCTGCCAACCTCTTTTTACTGGACAGAAATCACTTTGTGGCCTAGGCCAACAAGACTTGACAACCAATAGCTCTTAGTGAAGGTTAATTCAATTAATGTACATCACACTTTTTTCCTGATATTTTTATATAGAGAAATTTTATGTATTTTCATCACATTTTTTATTTGTAATACAAACAATCAATCCCTTGGCAGGGTTTCTAAAATAAGAACAAATATAACGTAAATGCTCACTGAGTTACCCAAATGGATGTTTTAACAAGGAATATATTCCTCATGTAGCTAACAACTGAATTATAGAAATTGCTAAGCGTATCACAGGTTTTTTTTTAATGTTAAAAGGTATGGTCTTATTTTTCCAACATAATAAAAAGGCATATGCTCTTCAGTTGAAAATATAAACACAAATGCACAAAATATGTAGAGAAAAAGGGGGACATAAAGGAATATATTCAATAATTTCATGATTCAGGATACATTCATCCACATCATTCTAGCTATTTCCTAGTGCTTTTTAGAACTGATGACAGTATTGTTCCAAGACAGACTTACTTTATGCCCCATTCTTTTTAAATAAATAGAGATTTACACATTTTCCACAAGAGTACAGTTCAGTTTTGAAGAGTCAACTTCAGATACCTAGCTATCGTGCATTAATTACAAATCCTATTTAAACTGCTTTGACTAAAAGAAATATTTATTTTTACCCCAAATGTTAGATTTATATGCCTTGTTACAAACTTGGCTGCCCAGAAATATTTTAAAGCAGAAACTTATCAAGCAACTGAATTATTGTCTAAAAGCTAAAGCATCCTTGCTAAGCAGCATTTTCACAATATCAATAACATTTAACAATTTCACTGCTTATTTTGTTTGGAAGGACCAATATTTAGGACAATGTCAATAGTTCTCCCTAATATACAAAGCTATCTGCAGGAGCAATTGACCGTGTTGTATACTAAAAATCCTAAAGAACAATAAAATTAACCTTTTAATGGATTTGTCACAGACAATTTTATTGCTGGAAAAGTATGAAAGTTTCCATAAGATGAAATCAAATATATTTTATGCTGGTCTTAGTTGTTATTAAGTGGAGAAAAACAGTCCTAGAGAAGGCACAAATGCAATCGATTTGTAGAATTTCATGACAATAACTTTGGTTCCTTTCCAGAAGTATCCTCTGGGTCTAGGAATCCATGAAATATTCCTGGAGTTGCAGCAAGTTGTTGGTTCTTAGGTTCTGAGAAGCCTGGAAGTTGCTGGAGGCACATGGTGGTATCCCTCTAAAGGGCACATGTCACCACTGTCTTAGACCAAAGACAGTGGCCAAAGGAGAATGAAGCAATGTTTGGTCCCTGGCCTGGCACCTTTGGCACATAGATAATTAGTGTGTACTTCTTTGGACAGGAAGAAGTAACTTGATAAAGTATAGAAGCTAGAGGAGAAGTAAAAGGTAGTTTCTATTGTTAGAATGGAAAATCACCTTTGGCATCCTCTTGTGATAGAAAGAGCATCTTTCCTCCCAGGAAATGGCTGGTTGTATTTGTAGCTCTTGATAAATTTGACACTCTGACATTCTCATGAGAGCTTGTGGGACCACCTCTCTCACAAACCACTTTACTTTTTCATATATCTTCCCCATTCCACCTTATGACCTGCTTACTTCTACCAACCTGTGTGAATGCCTCCACTCAAGGCATCGATGTTAGAACCAGGTGCACCCACACTATACTCAGTAACGTACTCCAGTTCCTTCATGTCAAGGCTCAGCTCTTCCTTCACCTTTCTGTACTTTGTGTTGGCCCATGCTCATACCCAGTATGAACTTAGTCTGTGTCAGAGCTCTTAACTGAAAAAGACCTCTGAAGGCAACTCTTTGGTGTAAAACATTCCTCTACATCTGGCTAAGGGACTTCCATAAATAGTACAGAAAAAAGTAATGGTCCCTTCTTCTAATAGAGCTAATTAATATTAATTATTATTAATATAATTATAGAATATTATAATTAATATCCCTCATGTGCGATGAGGAGGATTCCCTATACTGAGTGACTTAAATCCAGAGAAGAAACATAAAATTCTCTTTAACAACAAGAGCACCTGATGTTCTAAGGACAACTTGGAGTTCTTTTGTAGGACTTGGGTTGCTCTCTGGTGAACTTACATCCCCGTAATAGAAAAAAATCAAGTCTCTTAATTCTTAGGTCTTGCTCTCTGATTCTAACAGACAGTTCTTGACTATGTTGTGATGTTGGGATTCGGACAGTTGTCTGCATTCTCAGTTCTTGGTATGAAGAATGTTGGCTGAAGAATGACCAGACCGACCAAAAGCAAGGCGAGCATGAAACAAAGTTTATTGAGAAAGAAAAAATTAACTTTACAGAGCAAGAGTAGGATATAGATTTACAGAGCAAGATATAGAACCGCACACAGCTAGCAGGCAAGCTAGCAGGCTAGCTTGTGGCAGCAAAAAAGGCCTTGGTTATAGTTTGGGGTCCTGTTTATTACTATTTACTATCACATGGTGATACCTTGTGCTTCAGGTATCACCATGGAACCACATTGATGGACATGACAATATCATAACAACATGATAATTAGCCTTAGTTTACTCTAGGTCACTTTGCAAATCCTATTGTGCCTAGGCTGCTGGGCCCAAGGGGTGTTCCTCATTCTCCCAGGTATGGCAGTTGCTTTAGAAAGGATTAAGGTGGGGCCGCACCAATAAGAGGCCTGCCCTTATCCTTCTTATCAGATGGGGCAATTGCTTGAGGCAGCACCAAGACAAGACACCCACTTTGTCCCTAAGAGAGGCTTGGAGGCTCCTTGCTATCTATCTAAGAAGTAGATGCTGTCTGACCTTGGCTACTATCCATGGCAGCCATCTAACTTGAGCTTAACTTACCTTCCACGACAGCCATATCCTTGTACCCTCAGTTAATCCTAAACTTCTGCAATGTCCCCAACCACTTTCCCCTTTTACACCTCCTTGGAAGTCTTGGTCGGTGTTTTTCAAACTCGAGGGTAATTAAAATCACCTGGAGGGCTTAGTAAAAGACAAGTTTCTGGGTCACTTTCTCAGAGTTTCTGATTCATTAGGTCTGGGATGGATATGGGTAGGGACCAATCATTTATGTTTCTAACAAGTTTCCAGGTTATACTGATGCTACTGGTCTAGGAACCACAAGTTCAAAAACAAATCAAAACAAAACAAAACTACCACTCTAGCCTATTACTGGAAGCCTGGAGCAAAACCTACCCATGACCTGATGTATCAGTTTTGATTCAGCATCCAAGATTCTGATCTTGCTTTTGTCCACTGGACTCTCATACCAAGTGCTCCCACAGCTATGACCTTTGGATTATATATTGCATTAATGACCTCATTCTTTTGACCTGTATGACCTCTCCTGAACTACCATGCCCTGTTGTCATACACACTAATGACAATGTATAGTTTTAAACGCTTCCATGTGTGTGTAGGGGAGATTTCTCCGAAAGAAGTTTTCCAATCTCTACTTTAGTTCTTATAAGTTATAGCAAAGAGCTACAAAGATAAGTACACTTTAAGAAAATACTGCAGTAAGAAGTGCTAATTCTGGATTAAATGTCTAAAGAGCACTATTGACATTGAGACATCGATTGAAATAACTTAAATTATAAAAATATCAGGGTGCATGTCTACTAATCCTGAGAAGAAAGGACGTTTAAAGAAAGCATGCTTCCAAGAGAAGCCAAAGAGTGAACAGGCCAAAACGAAGGAAAGCTAAGCATATAATTTGACTTTGAATAGATTCAAGGAGGGGTCAAAGAAGATATATAAATGGCCAGTAAGTACATGAAATAATGCTCCATATCCTTAATCCTTAGGGAAATGCAAATCAAAACCATAATAAATATCACGTCACACCCACTCTGGTAGCCATAGTCAAAAGGAGGACAATATGAAGTGTTAGTGAGTGTGTGAGGAAATTAGAGCCCGCATACATTAGTGACAGGAATGAAAATGCCATCGCAGAAGGCACTTCCTCAAAATGTTACACAGAGTTCCTGTATGACTCAGGAATTCCACTGCTAGGTATCTACCCAAGAGAACTGATGACGTATGTCAAGATAAAACTTGTATACAAATATTCATAGCTGTGTAATAATCCCAAAGGAGAAACACCCTAATGGCCATCAACTCATGAATGAACGACCAAATGTTTACCTAAATAATGAAATATTATTCAGCCTTGAAAAGGAATAAAGTGCTGATACTTGCTGCAATATAAGTGAGCCTCGAAAACCTTAGGCTAAGCTAATGAACACAGGTGCAAAAGGCCATACAGTGCATAATTTCATTTATATAACATGTCTGGAACAGGCTGTTCCACAGTGACTGTGGATTAATGGTTGCCAAGAAGAGAGGAGGCGGGCTGAAAAGTGACTGCATATATTCATGAGATTTTTGTTTAAGGTAAGGAAAATATTTAGGATTGGTGATAGTTGTACAACTCTATGAATATGCCAAAACCACGGAATAGTACCCTTAAGAAAACACAAATAAAAAATAAGCTTACAAAAAGGAAGAAAAAATGGTGACTGACGTGTCAGGAAAGTAGCCCCATGGTAGCAGCTTGTATATGTTTGGTAAATGGCTGCCTCAGTAGATGAAATGGTGAATTAATTGACTGTGTCCAGAGTACACAGAACATGAAAGGCAGCATTCTAAAATAAGACCAAGAATACAGTGTTTGTCACCCTATGAAACCAATCCAGCAGGTGTTTGTAGTCCTAGAAAGACACATGTGGAGCTTTTCCACAGGAGTCCTGTTGGACGGAGCTTCCACGACTGCCTCTCCTACCAAAAGATAAAAAAAGATGCAGTGAGGGGAACTAGGCGCCGTACAGCACTGCCCCCAAATCTAAGTACTAAAAGCCGCTTCTAATTGTTACAAAGTCTGCCTGGATGTGTCAGTGCAAATTAGTGAGTTTACTTAGAATTCAAAATGTATGTGAAGGTGATAAATGACAAGGAGAGAAACTTGAACTTCAGTGCTGCTTGGGAGACGCAGGAGCCCATCAGGAGATCTGAAGCACTTAGACGTGGTTATGTTTACTGATCACCGGGCTTTTATCAGGAACAGAATTACCAAGAGTTGCCATAGAATGCACAATGTTTTTTTTTTTACAAATAAACTCTATGGAGGATCATCTTGGCATGAGAAAACAGGTTAAACACTCACAGGCAAAAGTCACCATCCTCTTAGTAACGGAGGAAGGTCCCTTCCCATGTCCTTCCAGGAAGAGTCTCGGAGTCTGCTTGCTTTGGCATGAGGTTTGTCTCCTCAGTATGTAGAGTTGGAGGTCTGTGTATGTTTCTACATGTGCATGTGCGGTCAGCCTCCCGAACACACCAGCGGGAGCAGCACCTCTGTGACACGCGTTAAGAAATACAGCAACAGTTCCTGCATCCACTGGTGAGGAGAGGGGTTTGGAGACTCTCCCTCCCCCGCCCTCCTCCTCATCTAGACACAACCTGTCCAACAAAAGAAAATCAGACTTTCAGAGACACCAGGCTTGGAGGAAAAGAATAAGCTAATCATCCCGACTGAGAGCTTACCATGCGGCAAGCACTGTTTAAGTTTAAGGTTATTTTCATCTTTTCCTAACTTTAGCACTCATCAAGACCTGGTATTAAAAATAGCCACCAAAAAGGCAAAAGATATCTAGTTCTGGACTCGGATGGAACAGATGGACTTCTCCTGTCCCTCCTGCTATGTATGGCTGAAAACTCCGGACAGTTTACAGAAAACAAACAAAAGCCTCTCAGGTCTTAGGACCAACACAGGGATGAATTCCCTGGTTTTTCTTCTTGCCTTACAAAAAGAACCTGTGCTCTTTCAGCCTGTGTCCCAGTCTGTGCTCCAGAGAACCCAGCAACCTAAAAATGCCAGCAAGAACAGACAAATAAATAAATAAATAAAAAAGAATAGAAGATTGAAGAATAACCTGCTCTCTCTAGCCAAGAAAGAAATCAGGAAAGGGGTAACCCAGCCAGACAGAAAGACAATAACTATCGTATTCCAACCAAGCATCACTGCGAACCCAGAACCTCAGCCTTTCCTCTGTCACCAAATGTCACCAAAGGTCAAGTGAGGAGTCCAGATTCCTGCTCTCACCCTACATAACAAGGCTTTCCGCATTCTGGTTGGTATGAGAGGAAACTGAAGGGGTAACCAAAAGTTTCATCCAGGGTTTGTGACAATGAACCCTTCAGTGTCAGAGGAGACCAGGTGGGGAGCTGGAACTTCCACGAGCACCTAGTAGACCTCTCTACTGCTGAACAGTGGAGGGTAACTGGGGAGCAGTGATAAAGTGGTCCCACTTCTCCCAGCCAGGGCGGCATGAGCGGAATCTGAGCAGGGAGCCTGCCATCCCATCTCCACCCAGCAGGAACAAGACAGCACTCCTTCCCTGGAGTGGCAAAGGAGGCTGAGAGATAGGTGGGAACATTCAACTCCACCTGGCAAAAGTAAGGCAAGATTACCTCTCCACGTGGGTGTGACACAGTGTCGGAGAAGGTCTGTTAAGGCAGAAGATTTAAATAAGATCCAGAATCTTATAACATACAGTATGCTATAGAAAATCACTCACTGCACCAAGAACTAGGAAAATCTCAACTTGAACTGGAAGAGACAACTAACAGACCCCACCCAGAGATGAGACACATATTAAAACTACCAAAAGATTTTAAAGCAACCATCACAAAAAAGGTGTTTCAACAAACAGTTATGCAAATACTTGGAAAAAAATAAATAAACAGAAAGTCTCAGCAAAGAATAGAAGATGAAAAGAAGAAGCAATTAGAAATTTTAGAACCAAAAAATATAATAACAAATAAGAATTGCAGGGGCTGGGCTCGATAGCATAATGGAGAGGACAGAGAAAAGAATTACTGAACTTAAAGGTAGAACAATAAAAATTACTTAAAATGAGCAATAAAGAGAAAATAGAAAATAAAACTAATGAACTGAACGTCAGGGACTATGGGACGAACAAAGGATCTTAAGTCATATCACTATAATCTCACATGTGAAAGAGAAAGAAAATGGGGCTGAAAAGTATTCGAAGAGATATTTGCTGCAAATTCCCTAAATTTGGCAAAAGGTATAATGTATAGTTTCAAAAAACTTGAATGAACTTAAAATTGGATGAACCAAAAATAGCATTTATGCTAAGATACAATATAATCAAATATCTGAAAACTAAAGACAAATTTAAAAATCTTGAATGCAGCAAGGCAGAAACGAAATCTTATCTCTATTTGGAAAAAAAAAAAAAAAAAACATTCAAATGACAGTGTATTCCTCGTGAGAATTCACAGAAGCCAGAAGAAAGTGGTACAACATTTTTCAACAATGAAAGTAAAGAACCATCAAACCTAGAATCCTATGTCCAGAAAAATTTTCCATTGGCAATAAAAAGGATAATAGAAACATTCTCAAAGGAAAACTAAGACAATTCATCACCAACAGACCAGACCTACCCCAAAGGCATGGCTAAAGGAATTTCTTAAAACAGAAAATGAATGATAATGGAATCAATTTGGAAGTCTCTGGAAATAAATAATAACAGAAAAAGCAAAATTATGTGAGAATAGATAAACTAATTGTGTTCAATGAAACACTACCGATCAATAAAGAATAAAAAAGAAAAAACAATACATGTGACAACATGGATCAATGTCACAGCCTTTACGTTGAACAAAAGAGTATACACCATATATTTCATTTATATTAAGAAAAGATAAAACTAATACATAATGTTAGAAAAGTCAGAATAGTATTTGCCCTCAGAGGTAAGGATTCACTGAATTGGGCATGAGGGAAGACAGAGTAATAGAAATGACTTGGTATGAAACACTTTATGGTGTATTGACAATATTGTCTACATTGGTATATATGCATTGTCAAAACTCAACACATTGTATATTTAAGACTGCATTTCATTCTGTAAATTTTATGTCAATTTTTTATTTTTTTTTGTTTGACTGTTATAAATTATTCATTAGGTATGAGTTTTATAAACAATACATGTATTAGTGGTAACAGTGGAGCTGTAGAGTATTGCACCTTCTCCAAGCTGCACGGCGGGAACCACAAATAGTGTCCTAGAACATATGGCCATGTCCAAGGCCGTATGACTCTTTCGGCCTGCAAATGTCAGCCCAAGCATCTCCCGGTGCTTGTGGACTGGTTTGGCAATCCACTGGGTGTTAGGATTTCTTCTGGAAATTGCTTGTCGTGTTAGCTTTATGGAATGGATCAATGAGGATCACCTCAAAAAAATTGTATGCAGAATCATCCCTAACCCAGGTCAGAATTAAAGAGCCCCAAAGTGGGCTCACTCTTTGGCAACAGACTGAAGGCTCTGAGCAAACTTTAGCTGGTTAACACTATGATGGACAGACTTGCCATAGTTTGCACCCTTAGGAACTGGGCGTTTGAGGCCATCGCGGCGCACACGAATCCTACATGTGGCATGGCTTTGCTTAGCTTTGTATCTCAGTCCGTGTGCTTTATCTGGCCAGATGGGTGGGAAGCTCTGTGGAGCGTAGAGAGCCGGTACGGCCAGCAGAGGCCCCTCAGAAGAAGCCGCATTGCATCAGACTGCTTCCTCCATAGTTCCTGGATGTGCTTGTACGCACCCATCTTGGCTTACCTGATGGCTACGCCAGATGGAAAGGCTTATCTCAATTTTTAAAAATAAGAGTAAGATACTATAAAAAGCAAAAGCTCCATGAAAGTCTCTATTTCAGTATATGATGTTCAAAATAGAACATAAGTAATGGTTATTTGTGAGTGGTAATTTATTTTTTTCCACTCAAGTGTAGGCTATAGTCCAAATTTCACAAGGTACAGCAAATTTAGATTCAGTGTTTGCTCTTGTAATTTTTTATACTTGGAAATAAGCCCGTGTACTTAGTAAATTTTTTTTATATCTAAACCACATATTTTGAAGTGTTTTTTTTGTTAAGAAAAGAACAAAATGTTAGTTCCATAGAAAAATGAATTAAGTTTTATTCTTGCTTTTCATCACAGATGCAAAGAGGTAACTCTTCATTAATGTAACATTCAGAGTGATGTTTAAGACAATAATTTATACCTGCTGGGGAACTGTTTTCTTCCAAATTGCTTTACTGCCCCAAAAGCAATAACACAAAGTGGACTCATTCCCTGTGGCAGACTGTATTTATTATCCAGAGATGGCCACAACAATACCTCCCATCTCACTTACTCTTCAGCAATCTGACCTTGCCCTTTCTTTATCAAAAGCTGGAGTATAGATCCCTAAACAATGAACCTCAGATGGCTGTGAACATTTACTTATAGCCAATAAATGTGTTGAAGTGATGCTGTAGAACTTCCAACAGAAGGTGATAAGCTTTATAGGTTTTGCCTTGGTGTCTTTGAGTATTTGCTGTCCGGATGCTCCTTCCAGAAACTCAACACCACGCTGTGAGAAGCCAACAGCATGTGTGTAAGCACTCTGATGGGCAACCCACAGCAAGCCCAACTGGCTAGTCTCTCAATGCAGGCATCAGACTTGTGGATGAAGAAACCCCCAGAGGAGACCCACCCCAATTATTTAAATTTTCCCAATAAGGACCCAGACATGGTGGAGTAGAGAAAAGTCACGTAAATTTCTGCCCCATTTTATCTGAAATGTTGTTGATTTATTCCAAGTTTGGGGATTGTTTGGTACACAGCAGTAGATAACTGAGACATTCTCCTACAATCTGCTTAATTGCAAGGAAACAATAATATAAAGTTGACTCATCCCTAACATTATTATAGTCACTTCTGAGCATGCCACCCTAAAGAAAATAGAAGCACCTAAATTTTGACTTAACTTTTGGGTTGACTTGGAACATACTTTAATAATATGGCAATCTTTCTTCCAGAGTTTACTGTTAGACCAACTCTGATGCCATTCATTTGACTGAATCATGCCATAGCATATCTTTAAAAAGAGCAGATAAACTATGGGAATCTTCTGAACTTCACAAAGATGTGGAAACAACCCAAGTGTCCATCGATACATGAATGGATTAATAAATTATATATATACCATGGAATACTATTCACCCATATAAAGATGGGAATTTTGCATCCTTTGCAACAACTTGGATGGACTTGGAGAACCTTCTCCTAAGTAAAGTATCACCAGATTGGAAAAACCAAGTATCACATGTACTTAATTTGAATTAAAAGAATAACAATCACAGACTCCCATGAGAGCAAAATCTCAATTAAATTAAAAAAGGGGTGGCAGTGAGTAGCTTCCCAACCAGTGGGTATAATGCATGAATATCAGGGCACACTCCCTGCGTGGAGGACACAACTACAAGTCTGACTTTAACCTTTCATGTGTAAATTCTATAAGCTAATGGTTTGTACCCTCATGTTAATCTAAAATAAAATTTTAAAAACATGTATTCATAAGGACCCTTGAGATTATTTGAAATAATGATTGAAGTATAGTGCTTGATAGCATCTCTCAGTTTGCAGCCTTTATTATTAGATACACTCCCCCAACCATATGGGATGTTTATTTATCTATTGACTGATTAGTTTATTTTCCTTCTCCATGTTAGGGCTCTTCCATTCCCTAAGTGAAAACTCAATTGCTGGTGATCCTTTAGTCATATAATTGGGGTGCCTAGGAGACTTTACATTATTATTCAGGGGAAGCTCTTTCTTTTCCTAGCCTTTAGAACAGCCAATGGAGTACAGAAATTCTCTGAGAAATGCCACCAGGAATTCCTATTAAAAAGCCTAACAAATGTTTTCTAACTAACACATTATGTTCTGAATTTATAGGAACAATCTGAGCAAAAAAAAAAAAAAAGTCTTGGCAGCCATTTAATGGAATTATTACAAAGGCAAATTAATATGCAGATTATCGGACAGTATTCATTTCATCATACAGGAGCATTTTAAAATGAGTTTCAGAAAAAGGGCACTCCATAATAAACTTTTAATTTTAAGAGTTGCACAAGGTAAGGGTTGAAAATTATAATAGGCCAGGTACCATGTCATCTCTGATATACTACAACACTTCTTTATGAGCACATTACAATTTGGAAAGCTAATAATAAAAGGAAGTGATGCTGAGATGATGAATTGATGCCATGCAATTAGACCTATTAGAATTCACAAGAGTCGACAGGCAATAATCAAACCCTTTTCATGCTGCCCATTGCAATTATCTTTGCACTTAAGAATCAACAAAGCACATAATGACTTGCACTCGATTAAGGAATTCATGAGAAATGGAATTTTAATTAGTGTGTAGAAAATTTGGGCCATTTATTACTTTACAGGACAACAAATTGGGAAAAGTAGTTGAGAAGTTAAGAAACAGTCAGGAGTGAGAAATGCTTGGCTGATCTTGGTGAGGACTTGGACAGTAAAATTTTCTAATAGTTCACCTCCCCATTTGAAATAATGATTAATAAAATAAAAAACTACTATTGGGGATGGAAATATTAATAGTGAGTGAATTTTTGATAATATGGTTGATATTTCCAATTTTGATTTTCCAAAACCACAATATTTCACTTACACACACACAAAAAAAACATTTTCACTCATACACAACCTACATTAGAATCAACAGATATCTATTAGTTACTATTTTTATAAAAAATATATCTTAAAAAATGAAGTTATTATATGGGATTTGTAAAAGTTCAGTGAGTAAAGATTATGCTTACTCAATTAGCGAGTCTTTTTGTTAATTATGAGAAGCTGCTATGTAATGGCTTTTTTTTTTTTGGCTGTTTGTTTTTAATAATGTTTATTCATAACACAATCTCTTTTAATGCACTTGACCTTGGGCAAGAAGATTAAATTATCTTAATTTAGTGTATCTCAGACATAAATAATAGGCTTTGGCAGTTAACACATAAGTTAATGGAAATTCATTTTTATCAAAATTTCCTGGCTATTGAGTAAAAGATATCATGTTTATAAATAGAAAATGTCAAATACCACTTTGCAATGCAGTTAATTTAATACCATATTTTTCATGCCCAATTTATTATCTGAAGTCAGTCTAAAATACAAATAGTCAAGGAAATATTCACAATCACTGCTGCACTCTGAATAAATGAAAACAAAACAAAGACAGAACACAGTGGCCCTTCCCACTCACTTCATAATCACCCAGGAGAGAAAAATCAATATTTATGAAAATAAATCATCGATTCAATCCTAAACAAAACCAAATTGTGCTTGAACAATTCTGGAACTGGTTATCTGCATCCTGCTTAAAAATCTTGTTTACTTCGTTGTTGAAAATTATGCTAATTTGAGATCTAAGACTTGAGTGTTTTAAATGTGGAAAGTATTTGAATAAAGATCTATCCAATGTAGCATCAGATATTTTTAAAACTTTCTGACAATTTTAAAAATCAAGTATATTGCTGTTATCGCAAGAAGTTAAAAAGTTCCCACTCCAACACCAGCAAAGATTTGTGGCAAGGATTGAAGTTCTCTACCTGTTTCCTCTTCTTCATTCAAAGCAAAAATATAATATTTAGCTAAGTTAGCAGCTACCAGGAATAAACAGTCCATTTCCCAGCACTGCATGCCAGTAGATGTGGTCAAGTGAGTGTTTCATAGAGCCTTTGGGAAAGCTACAAAAATCAAAATCACCCATTTTGCTCTTCTGACTTTACTTTTTCTTTCTGTCTGTACTGACAGCCACAAACTTGATGGCTGGAACTCCAGCAGCCATTTGGGGTGATGAGGTAGATAAATTATCATTATATCTTTTGATTATAGAAAGTTTTAGGCAATAACTAATGAAATTCTACCACACCCATATTTTCTCATTTCAGTTGTAGAACTCTATAAGACAGGTTATTCAAGTATTTGTTTCTTTTACATGCTGCTTCTCCTGACTTAACTGATAATTTTAAATCACATTAAAAAATAGATGAATAGATGTTCAATTCAAACAATGTATCTAAAGAAAAGAAGCATTACTTAGGCTGTCCCAAGTATTGCAGATGAATACTAAATTTAGCAGTGAGCTTCCAGGCACCTATAGCAAGAAATACATAAGGTTTTCTGAAGAGATTCTGCTTTTCTCTTAACTTGATAGGGAGTTTAAGAACATTTACCTTGTTGAACTCTAGCAGAAGAGATATTGGATGACAGGGCGTATGTCTTACACAGTAGTTGTGCAACTGATATTGAAACATTCTCTATATAGACATTATACTGTCATCAAAGAATTGGTGGCATATGACTATGTCTTGAGTGGGCACAACCGTTTCTCCATGGAGCTAAAATGATACGACTTTGGCACAATCTACTTTTTATATGGTTAAATTTTTAGAACACTGTTTTTCAGCCTTCTGTATCTCACACCACACTTGAACCTATAGTTAAACTTCTGTGGCACACGTACTATGTTGATCAAACAGAAGAGTGAAAAAAAAAAGAATATAATTATAGTGCTTTGGATTTCTCTTGAAAATAATTAAATTAATGGTCGTTAAAAATTTTCACAGCACATCTATACCTGAGATCGTATCACGACACACCAGGGAGTTACAAATCACTGATCTAGAAGAATAAGTGATTACTTCAACCCTTCACTTATCCCTCCCAAATACCAGGCAGCTTGAATGATCCTCAGGTGGTGTTCATTTCAAGTATCAGTTTCATTATGACCACCAAAACGGAACAGCTCTAGAATTAGGCAAAAAGGGCCACTTCTCTGGAACCAGACTTTAGAGGTCCCCACATATCACAAATATACAGTATGATGTATGTTTGTCACTGAAATCCAGCATTCAGTGCTGGTAGAGTGTGATGTGAACATCTGATCTCTTAATTAACACTGTTCAGACCCCAGAGCAATACTTCATGTCTCCTATCCTCTACCTCAAAATGCAAGGACACAGCATTTGACTGTCAAAAAAGTTTGTGCATTGTGCAACTGCAGACATCAGAGATGGACTTCATTTCAAAGTGGAGAGCAGACGTAACAATAGAAGTACTTGGGAAAGGGAAAAAATAATTAATCCACTTGTCTAATCCTTTCTCTAAAATAGTTTGAGTGCAATAGATTCTCCAATAAAATTGGTTTATAAAAGAAACAAATAATACATTTCAATTTCTTTCATGTATCAAGCTGTGGTCTGGAAAGGTATTCATGAATTAGTTCTGAACAACTTGTGACAGCTGCACGTGGTGCCTAACGGATACTCCAATAATGAGCAATTCATATTTTTGTCTGTTGTATCTGTTGGCTTAACGCACAACTTCGAAATGTTTAGCCATGTGGCATGAGTACTCTTGTACTCTTGTCCTGGGTCCTGAGCACATTAGGGCAGACAAGGCCAAAGGAGTTATAATTTATGTGTTAAATTTAAAGAGGATCCCTCTGCTTGGTGTGCTGGATGTGTGGGGGTGCACTAGCCATTTGTCCATTTTATAGAGAAGCAAAGTGAGTCAACTCACAGGGGAGTCCTGTGACCGAGAACCCAGCTCCCTTCTAGACAATCTAAACAGACTTTCTACTAAGCCGTGTTTCGTCCCACCTGTATTAACTTTTGTTTTATGTCAGAGATGCAGAGACTTTGTGCTCTCCTTACTCAGGGCTGCCCAAATTATGGCCTGTTGATCAGCAGAATCAGTATCACCTAAGAGTTTAGTAGGAATGCAGAATCTCAGGGCCCCATCCTAAACCTGCTATTCCCTGCAGGGCTGGGAATCTGTGCCTTGGGAGCTCTCTAGAGAATTCTTTGTGCATTTCCAATAGATAGATAGTTTGTTTCTAAGCCCTTGTTATTGGAAATGTGGCCAGGAACTAGAAGCCATGGCATCTCCAGAGAGCTTGCTAGGAGTGCTCAGTCTCAGGCTTCACCACCCCTACTGAATCAGAATCTGCATTTTAATAAGATCTCCAGGGGGGTTGCATAAACTTTAAAGTTTGAGAAGTGCCGGCTGAACATGCTTCTAACTCAAACAACTGTTAGATTGCATGTAGTGAAATCTCAGAGATTTAGTTTCTCAACTGCAAATCAGGTTGTGTCTCAGGCCTTGTGCCATTTAATAACTTTTTAGCACACAGAGTTTAACAAACTGTGTTAAGTGGTAACAAATAGTATTAACCTGGTTGCTGTTTATCCCCTACTTAACATTGTACCCCATGATCGCATTAATGTACACAGCTATAATTTAATAAAAAAAAAAAAAACATATAGTTTCACTTAGTATCATGCTGAGGGGACTAAAAGAAAAATCAATTTTAGGGAACAAATTGGACACATTTTAAGTCTACTCAGACAGTGGCACATTTTGCTCAGCCACTCAAAAATTTAAATGTGATTGATGCAACCTTACTGGTGAATGAAACACGCTTTTGAAAGTTTCAGCAAACCCTGCAGTCTGCTGCTAACAATGTGTTTTGATCTTTTCTCACCTTTACCTCCCCATAAAATATGTTAATTGGGTGAGAGAGACATTTGCAAAAAAAAAAAACAGATGGAAAAAAAAAATTTGATCGAGAGGAAAGCAGTAATTGTCATCAAACTAGCATGTGAAGTTCCAGTATTTTAAGTCAGTCACTAGTGAATTCCAGAGTTTAAAAAAAAAAGCCATCTGAAATCATATTTCCACGTTTTTTTATTCAGCTTTTCCTTCAATAGCAGTAGGGTTGTGATCCCGTATGCCAATAAAACCAGGTCTAAGCTAAAACTATGAAGGCCACATTTCAGAGGCTAAGATAAAGTTATATGCAAATCACTTTTTTCCCTTTTTTTTCTTGAGACAGGTTTTTGCAGTAGCATCATCAGAGCTTCTGCAACCTCAAACTCCTGGGCTCAAGCAGTCCTCCTGTTCAGCTTCCTGAATAGCCGAGAATACAGGTGCTCAGAACTCTGTCCAGCTAAATTTTCTATTTTTTTTTTTTTTGGAGGTAGGGTCTCATTGTGTTGCTCAGGCTGATCCAGAATTTCTGGCTTTAAGAGATCCTCCTGCCTCAACTTCCCAAAGTGCTACGGTTACAGGTATTAGTCACTGCATACAGCCTCTTATTTTTTAATGATTATTTACTCTGATGAATATTATAGTGTTAAGATTTGAAAATAAGTACAATATGAGCTGCATCATTACAGATTATATTTCCAGAACTGTATATTTCAACTTGAGATTGTACTTCATTTTTTTTTTAAGACAGTCTCAGTATGTCCCCCTCGGTAGAATGCTGTGGCGTCACAGCTCACTGCAACCGCAAACTCTTGGGCTTAAACAATTCTCTCGCCTCAGCCTCCCAAGTAGCTGGGACTACAGGCACCTGTCACAACGCTGGCTATGTTTTGTTGTAGTTGTCATTGTTGTTTAGCAGGCCCGGGCTGGGTTCAAACCCACCAGCCCTGGTGTATGTGGGTGGCGCCCTAGCCCCTGAGCTACAGGCGCCAAGACTAGATTCTACTTCCTTATTCACAAGTAAGTGTTCCCTGCTTCTTTACATTTGTGTCCCTTGATCTTAAGGGCAGTAATGATCAGGTGGTTACAGGATACTCAAAGGGTCATTGCTGCTTCCTTTTCTGATGAATGCAATCGCAACTGTTTTGGTCCTCATTTTATCAAAGCACAGGTGCATAATTCAAATAATTTAATAAACCAGGGCGGCGCCTCTGACTCAAAGGAGTAAGGTGCCGGCCCCATATGCCAGAGGTGGTGAGTTCAAACCTAGCCCTGGCCAAAAACCACACACAAAAAATAAATAAATAAAAATAAAATAATAATAATAATAATTTAATAAACCATAAAAAACAACAAACTAGAAAATATTCCCATGAGAAAATATGACAAAGGATTAATACATTTTAAACCCTAAAAAGTTCATGGATATGAATAGAAAGATATCTATTTCCTCAATAGATTCTTGATAAAAAAATGTTAGTTATGATATTAGTAACAATTATAATAAGTCACTCAGGGACAACTTCCCATAACAGGAATTGTGTCTACATTATCTTTTTTAATTCTTATGACAACTCTATGGCATTTTTATTAGCATCCTAATTTTACAAATGAGAAAACTGAAACACAAAAAGAAGGTTAAATAAATCACTTTGGGTCACACATCCTTACATACATGTACACAGTATAAAGCTTCATTTACACAGCTGCCACTATCAAAAAATATAGGCGATGTGGGGAGAAAATGAAGTCCAGATGCTAATTAACATTTGAAAAATGTATAATTAAGCCACCATCTTATGATGTTATAGTTAAAACAATTATTATGATCGAAAACTACAAGAAACTCACACCCAGTCTCCTCATGGGCACCCACCCACTTTGATTACATTTGGAGTCTAAGATACGCTCCTATTTCCAACCAATTCCTATACTTCTTGGAATCTACTCTATGGAAGTAATTTTTTAAATGTAAATAGCGGGAATCATAAAAATAATTCTGACAGGAGTCAACAAAAAGAAAAAAATGGAAAAAAAGTAAGCGGCCAACAAGGGAACAGTTAAATAAATGATGGTTTATTAACCCAAAGGACTATTACACCATTCTTAAATAGTAATCACGAGAAACTTTAAGGACACAGGATAATACTGTTGATATAATATTTTATTCAAAACATGAAGACATTCAATTCTACACTCAACAATCTCTAATATACAAACACAAATATATTGATAGAATAATGTACGGTAAATGCCAAATGTTTTGTTTTGTTTTGTTTTGTTTTTTGAGACAGAGCCTCAAGCTGCCACCTGGATAGAGTGGCTGTGGCATCACAGCTCACAGCAATCTCCAATTCCTGGGCTCAAGCGAGTCTCCTGCCTCCACCTCCCAAGTGGAGGTGGGACTACAGGCGCCTGCCACAATGCCTGGCCATTTTTTGGTTGCAACCATCATTGTTGTTTGGCGGGCCCCGGGCTGGATTCGAACCCGCCAGCTCAGGTGTATGTGGCTGGTGCCATAGCCCCTTGAGCCACAGGTGCTGAGCCAATGCCAAATGTTAAATGTTAACAGCTATCACTAGTGAATTTATGACTAATTTGTGCTATTTTTTCCTGTGCCTTCAAATAAATATATCCACCAAGAAGAACAACCTTAACTTTTGAGAATTGGAAATTTTTTTAAATAATGACAAAAAATTGTCCAAAAACTATCGTTTCAGTTAGATAGGAATTTAACTTAGAGGAACTGCTATGCATTAAGTCTAAATTCTGTAAAACTTGGCTTTAGGTCACTGATCCATTATCCCATAGATAATCTTGCTCCTATCTGCCTAAAATTATATAATTTACCTAAAACTATATTATATATTATTCCCTCTCTCAATACACTTGAAATATTTCCTTCTCTCCTAATAGCAAAACAATAAAGAAGACATCTTATATTCAAGACTCAAAAAATATAAATCAAAGTTTAAAATATGTAAAATTATTAAAGCATGTGTACAGTTTCTTTTAATCATTAGCAATATTTACTAGCATTCTTTTTGTGTGTAATATAGAAAAATAAAATTCTTCCTTTGAGGTGTCATTATAATAAATTCTCCCATTTTATATTAAACCCCGAAATCTTATTCTAACATATCTTATGAAATTGTCCTATGTCTTAGCTCCTCAAATGCTCTTTAGACCGGTGTTAATATTTTACCATGTTCCTCATTAATCAATGAGTTAAACAAAATACCTGACATGTGTTCATGCTATATTTGCCACACTTTTAATTTTTTGGAAACTATTCTTTAATACCACAAAAGTCCAAATTGAGAGACATCCTACAAAATAATTGACCTGTACTTCTTAAAATGTCAAGATCATGAACGACAAAGAAAGGCTGAGGAAGCATTAAAGTCTGAAAGGGGCCAGAGGGACGTGACAGCTAAATGCAAACAGCAATTCTGAATTGGGGCCTGGATCAGAATAATTCTATTTTTCCTTTCACTATAGCAAAAATTAGTGGAGAAATTAGTAACACTAAAATCTACAGATTAGATAATAGTATTTAATCAATGTTAATTCCCATTGTTAATTTCCTGGTACTATAATTATGTAATAGAATTGTTTTCAGAAAATGCACTCTAAAATATTTAAGGAGAAAAAGCACCACCAAGTCTATAAGTTACCTCAAATAATTCAGAAATTAATAATATGCCAATATTATCGATAAATGATGGAATAATAAAAACTAACTGTTCTGTAAGTTGGAAATATTTCAAAGTAAAAGGTTAAAAATAATACCACATAACTAAGAATCAGTTAAAGAATACGTGAAATCATGCAATCTAAGTCCTCAGTCATATCACTAATAAACCCTTTGATTTATTTAAAACTTTATGGTTGATAACACTATTTTCCCTCTAGTACCTGGCTGTTTTTTTTATAAGCCTTCATGGTATACACTTTTTTTTTTATATACCAAATGAAGCTTGAAAATATTCAGCAACTGTCATCTGATTGCTAATCCAGTGACTCTGCCACTGTGCGATGCTGCTTTTTACCAGACAACAGATAAGACATTTTTCAACTTTTTCCTTGGGACCCACTGAAAGAGGCGTGGGGGAGCAGGAAAGTGGAGTGACAGTGGGGCTGGGGGATGAGAGGATGAGGTGGGAGCTAATGCAACGATACAGGCAGTTTACTGACCATTCTGCTCCCATTTCAATCCACCTACATCAGCTAATGCTCTCTGAAGCCTGTCTTGATACCACAGTACAGCTCAAGCAGAAAGAACTATTTGGGCAGACGCAACTATTGCTCCTATTAAAGTCAGACTTTATATTTCTGTGGACTCAGGAAAACCGCAAGAAAGCAAGATAGAAAGAGAAGGAAGGGGAAAGGAGAAATGAGAGAGAAGAGAAAGAAGAGGGGAGGTAATGCAAAGTCAGAGTACATTGGTGTGAACTTTGTCGTGTTCACCGGGAACTCAGATCTGCTTCTTCAACTCCATTGCTCTTCCACCACCCACCAGGACAGCACAGGATGACAGCTCTGTCGCTGTTAATAAAGACTCTGAAACGGCTTAGCAGTGTGTTTTGACACCAAAAATTCACTGTGCAGTTGGGGACCAGTTTGTTAGGAACGTTGCAAACTATAAAAATCTAAAAGGTTTTTAAATATTAATAGTACTTGAATGGGTTTCTCCCAGATGGCCACACAGCTGACTATAGCTCTCTCCTAGAACCTTCTGCTGTTTATCCTCTAAATGTCCCCACGACAAAACAGTTTTAATCTTTCGTGGCTGCTGTAAAACTTGATCTACTGTGGAACAACATAATTAAGTGTCAGAGTCTGGATGTATGGAGTGAGACACGGACAGAATAATCCAGGACGTATGTCACTAATGATTCAGGGTATGGCTCAGTGACAATGGGACTCCTGATCATTGACAGGACGTCTGGCACTGGAGGCTTCTTAGCTTGAAGCCCAGGTAGGTGGACATGCCAGGTGGCAGAGGGGGTGCCGCACTCTCTCCTGTATATTCTAGTCAATTGTCTGTTAATGGCCTACGTCACTGTCATGGGGCAATTTCAGTGTGAAGCCAGAGAGAAAGGAACAGCAGTTTGCTTTGAAAGGTTTGATACTCTTTGTGCTTTGTTCATGTTCTAAAATCTATGAAAGTGTTGTGAACTAACATGTAGCGCATGGAAGAGCCACTGCCTCGATGCTATGGTTTTCTGGTAATGCTGGAAGGTGCTCTGAGTTCTGGGTAGGACCAATGGCGGGCATGAAGGGAAGAGGACAGACAAGGGGAAGTGAAGACAGAAGTGAGACGGTGGGAAGAAATGGATGGGGAGTGAAAAGAAGAGAAGCAAAAGCAGGAATAAAAAAGAGAAGGAATAGTTTGAGAACCAGAAGGAGAAATACAACATGAAGGAAAGAGGGTTGTTATATGACCTAAATGTTTCATTAATCAGGCAAATTTTCATCTCTAAAAAACAGATGCTCCCACTTTTTCCATCATCCCTGGCCCAGAGCTTCCTCATCTACCCCGTGCAATGCTGGAAAGAGCGTGACTATCATTTACCTCATTTATTCTCCTTTTGCTCTATTTCTAATAACTGATGAAAAGTATTGCTGATTGGCAGATAATTTTTTCTTTAGACAGGTGGGGTGGTTTGTGCTCTGCCAACCTGCAGCTCACTTCTCTGTACACAGCTTCTCTCATCCTTCATGTGTTGGTCATCTGAGGGGGACAGGCTTCTTTCATGTTGATCAGTGTGGGGGAGATTCGGGGTCAGTGTGCAGTGCTGGCTGCCTCCTGCCATCCCCCCTAGGGCCACCTCTTCATCTGACTTTAACCAAACATGAGGTCAATAATAATTCCGTGCCTCCTAAAGGCTTCCCACTTCAGACCATCAGCTCTTCTGTCTCAGGGATTTCCCTGAAGACTTGGGCACAGCCTACATGTGTAAGCTCATCCCTGAAGTGCACAGATGTGACTGCCCCTGGAGGCAACTATCACCCATTACAGATGGCTGAGGGGTCCGTGAATAAACACTTCTGCCTTGGGTTCTTTGTACGGACAATTTTGAAGTTCTTTTTACATAGTTACTCAGAGGAACCCCAGTGGAAACGAGTCATAGGTTTGGCTGCCTCACTCTTCCCACTTCTTTACTTTTGTTTTCTGAGATCACTTCCCAAATAAACTAACACAGTGCCCTGTATTAACTGTGTGTGTGTGTGTGTATATATATATATATATATAAACACCCACCGCCCTGGTATTCTTCATGCGTTGTCATCTGGAGCCTTGCTAGGGGGCAAAATAGCAAATGAACCCCAGGCTGTATGCCCTCCGTATGCCAGCCAACCCATCCAGAGCTCGCATTCTGAGCCACTTATTTAGACTCTTATAAAGCCCTTCCCTGATTATCCAGGGAAACAGCACTAGACAACTAGAGATAGTCCTTAAACTCCAGAGCCTACAGATATTATCCAAACCAGGAATCCTAATCCTGCTTCTCCTGCCTTCCATTGCTTTTCATGCAGAAACCACAATAAGGGCTCTTAGTCCAGCCTTTCTGCCCATTCTCTTCTCCCTGCTGACTGGCCTTGTGGTGTCCTGGTGTGGCCTGCAGGGCTGGGCTGCCCTTCCTCTTGGAAACTGTGAGTAACAAACTGTCTTTGTCTTTTTAAGGGTAGCCATCTCCTAATTATCTGTTGGCCCCACAATGCCCAAATTGTAATAAAATCTACATTTTAAAACCCTCTCAAATTCTTATTTCAGGTTCTGATTTCAGAGAATGCCAAATAAAGGTCGATTATTATTTGTAAATATTTTCTACATGAATGCATGATAAAATAACACTTGCGAGGAAATTCTAAGAGGAAAGATTAAGAGCATCCAATTAAATGGTCTACAGAGGAGTCTGTGAATATGAGGTGACCACTGAGGTCATTTGCTGGACCATTCAACTACATGTCTGCCAGCCATGCAACATTTTGGCTCCTTAACCATCCTTTCTTTCCTTCAGATGTCTGAGAGAATCATGAATTGTAAGTAGTTTGCAACAGAGAATGGAAGAAAGAGAAAATGAGGCAGAAATTAGGTCAAGAAAATCTACTTAAAATAAGAAACACACATTGTCCTTGTTAAGGAATAGATTTCTCATTTTTATTTTTGAACCAGGAGCATATTAAGTTATATTTTAAATATAGATAAATAGAAGATAAAGAATGAAAGTCAACACAAGTTAAAGAGAAAGAAGGAAGTAGCACATATTTGAGCCTTTCTGTGAGGAGAGAGGCCATTTTTCATTTTAGGCCCCAGGGTATCTGTTAGTGCACTGGGAGAGGTAATTCATTAAATGAACCTAAGGTTAATGCACCTTCAAAAGACTGCAATTTATCTCCACTTCTTCAATAGGATGAGGCCAGAAGGTTCTACAGTTGAAAAAAAAAATTATCCTGTTGAGATACCCCTGTAATGATCTGAGGTCTCCTGAATTCCGTCTTTCTCATTTATTACACCCACATGACAAATGTACGAGATGGGAGGATCTGTATTTTCTCCTCAAGGTGTGAGTCAAGTTCTTTCCTGAACATCAGGAAATGTTTATATTTCTCTTTATATATTTTCCCTCACGTCTAGCCTTACCAAAATGGACCTGAGGAGGCGTCCAAAAGGAGGGATATGTTAGTTTAAATGAGTTACTTAGAAATGTAATAGCTCACTTTAGAATAAAGTCAGTAATAGCAGTTACCATGTTATTATAAAACCTGCTGAGTTAACCAAGGGAAAGCAGGGAAACAAACTAAGCTATAAGGGAAACTTTTCATACTAGATTTCCCAGATTCCAGTTTCTTCTTAGAAAAATTAATTTATTCCTTCAGCCTCTCCCACTCTCTCTGTGTATATTTATACATATATATTTTATACCTATACACACACTCACACACACACACACATAGATACAGGCATATTTTTAGAATTTCAACAATATGCCAAAAATTGGGTTGCCCATGAAAAAATAATTGATAATAAATCATGATTCCTATCCCTGAGGAATAATTGTCTGAGAGGGGAAACAGATGTGTATTGAAAGACTTATAACAGGGCAGGGTTAGTTTTGTAAGAGTATGTGCTATACAAAATTCTATGAAGAACTAGACAGAAGGAAATGGAGAATAAGGAATTCTGCCTGGCCAGATATGAATCTGGAAACGGAGGCAAGGAATAAATAAAGTGGAATGGATAAGCCATTTTTTCTCACTTCTGAGTGAGAATCTCTTCAGGGGCTTAAAAAAAGGACAATGTTGGGGTCTTACTCTGGTCTAGGGTGGGTTTCAGACATTTGATTTATTATGTGCTTTATCTGTTTTACCAGCACCTAGAATAATGCCTGGCACACAGGACACTCAATAAATATCTACTGACTGAATACATTTGTCCCTAAATACTAGAGGAAAGAGATGAAGGGCAGGACATTAGTTTTAGTCATGCACACTTCCTGGAGGTCAAGGTTATTTGTGTTTGTGGCTGGAAGGTGAAGTGAAAGTGAATTGAAGCCCTCCATCCCTCGCTAAGTCTTCAGGTATTTTCCATACGGAGGACACGGGTATAATGAAGATAGCATCTCTTCTTCCTGATGACCTCTGCTGTTAAGAAAGGAATGACTGCAAAATCTGCACTATTGCCACAGACTAGGAGATTGGCTATTTCTTCCCAAAGCCCAGTGATAAGGGTAAAATATTTCAAAAGAATACACATACATTCACATACACTCACACACACAAAATTTCACTTTATCAGTCAGTATGAGGTAGGTTATGTTATGATGATAAATAACCTTAACTTTCAGTGGCTTAATTTCACAAAAGTGGGAATTTCTCCTTGAATATGTTGATTGAATACAGGTCAGCAAAAGGGTGTGTTCATGGTAGTCTCTCATGCAGGCTGACGGAGGCTCCAAGTTGGTTAACTTTTCCATTATTATCTTAGCAAGAAGGAGAGATATGGCGATTCATGTATCATCTTAATATCTCCACTCAGAAGTAAAATGTATCACCTCTACTCACATTTTGTTGGCCAGATAAAGTCTTATGACCATGCTGAACTTTAAAGGGAGTAAGAAATTACAATTTTACCTTTTGGCCAAATGGCAGGAATCTAGAAATATATGATAAATAGCATTGATGTCCATGATATTTCCCCGCAACGGTGGTGAAAGTCACTTCCCATCAGCATTTATATGACGTTAGCTGAGTTCTAGTTTACTACTGCCTAAGGCTGGATATTGTGCAAAAAAAAAAAAGGAGCAAAAATAAATTCTTACTATTTGGATTGGGGGGGGAGAGGGATTACACATTGCCAAACAGTTTTGCTACTTATAGTTCAAGGTCAAAAAATGCCATATTCCCTTTGAACAGTGTCTTATAAATAAAGTCATTGTCATAGATGACAGCTCATTTAAAGAATCACATACCAACCACACAGAGTTTTCATCACCTGAGTCTCATAGAGTAATAAATATTTTGCAATGTGCTTGAGGCATCGTCTTATGAGCTGGGCTTACAATGAGAAAAACATCTTGGACAAATATGAAGAGGATAATATGGGCTTTCACACAAAATGAACAGGGCCAGCATCTCTGGAAACTGCCAGCACAATAAACAGAGGGCTCTGTCCAGACACTGAACCCAATCAGAATCAGGTGACCCTGATCACTTAATATGCAACTCGAGTCTTTGGAGATATAGGATTTTGAACACAGACTTTTACAGATATTTTTATATTGTTATTTCAGCACTAAGTAGACAATTTCCTTTTTATCTGCTATTTCTTTCTCCTCTGGCTTATTTTCCTTATTGAAGCAGGGCTGGGGAGGAGAGGGAAATTAAAGTTTGGTGCAGAATTGAAGCAAGCGATCAGTTTTGCTTCTTCAAGAATAACTGGTCCAGACAGCCAAGGCCAAATAAGACTGGACAGCTTATGTGAGAAAGTAAGAACTTTATGTAAAAATGTATTAACATGTCCAAAGACTGGTCTGTACTACTACTGAATATTCCTGTCTTAGATCTACGTGCTGAATTTTATGAAAATTCCACCACGGAGTTCCTGAAAGCACCCATTTTGTTTGTGTGTAGGGGATAGATGCAGTGGAAGTCCAGGATCATTAAAGATATTAGAAGTACCAGAAGGATGAAAGAACACATTTTTTTCATCTCCTTTGTGAAACATTAAAAAAAAAAATTGAATACTCAATTTTTGAGAATGTAGAACAAATTGCTTACTCATGGATAATTACGAGACAAATGAACAAATATCAAGCTTAGAGATTATGATAAACCCTTAAAGGAGAAATGTAATTAATGATGATGATAAAAATGCTAAGTGTTTGTAATAATAATTACAACACGTCTGTCTCCAGAGGTCCTAGTTTTTAATGTTCTTTTTCAGAAAACAGCACCAGAATTCAATCAAAGGCACTGTAGGAAAATACAGCTAACTTCCTCCTTAACCAGACAGAACGTCCATGTGAAAGCTCTAGTTATAATCCAGAGATGCTCCATGGTCCATGGAAATGGTTCCTGCTGTGCGTGGACGAGGACAGCATCTTACCATCCAATAACTTGCAATGTTGGGTAGACACACAAACTTCCCCCCAGATAAACTTTAGCTGGTCCATATTAGATCTATGCATCCACAGCCTCATCTAAGTCATTTTAAAACCGATTTATATGGTAAGTCTATTGCACTTTTTAACATGAGTTTGAATGCTTTATGAAATTACTGAGTTTGGTGTAAAGCATATTTTAACCTATCTGAAATCAAGTATCACAGAATTCACAGCTGGAAAAGACTTCGTGCCACCACCAGGAGGCATTTCCATTTGTCTCAAGTCACACAACTGGTGCAATGAAAGGCCAGGATTCACAAACCGGTCTAACGGATTCCAAAGCAACCTCCTACAACTAGCTCTTGTGTCATTTAAGTTTAAAGCAGGGACTTTCAACCTCCCTCCGTGCCACTGGCCCCTTGGCAGTCTGGTGGTGCTATGGATCCATCACAAAGTAACGTTTTCAAATGAATACAATATATAGGGTTACAGAGAATAATAATGATATTAAAACATGCTTCTCAAAAATAAGTATAGATACTTTAAAAAATCATGAAATGCTAATATATGGATTGTTATTAGCACATAAAATAACAAATTTAGTTGAAGTTTTAATAACAAGCCTAATTTTGTGGCAGGGAAGTTATCTCGCTGTGGTTTTAAGATATGACAAGTGTAATGGGATGTGCAAGTGTCTGAGATTCCCATGGGTTGCCAACTTTCAGTCCCTTCTGTGACTTTGTGGTTTAGGGCCTATATTCACTATTGCTGGGCATTTAAATTTGAGTTAGAGTCAGTGAACAATGAAGATTTCTTTTTTCTTTTTTTATCGAATATATATATTTACCATTATTCTAAGTGGCTGTACCCTCACCAACAAATGCTTAACCTAGCTCTTGTATGCTTGCTATTTTCCTAAGTAGAAAAGACCATACAATGAAGGCTTCCTATTGTATGTAATTAGGAAGATGAGACACACACTAATGATTTAAAATAGTCATCGAATGAAAATCATTATAGCATTCAGCGACAGGCTCTCTAGAATTTGGACACTAACTGAATGGTAAGTGTATAAAAACAGATGTACAGAACATGGATGCTGGTCTGCATCTGCTGACTGCCCTAATACATCAGGTGTAATGAAGGAGAGAAAAAAAATGGTGCAAATAACTTGCAAATCTAGGTAGAGGGCCACATATCAAAAGCAGACCCCCACACACCCCCAAAATATGAAGCAATGTATCACCAAGGCACAGACTAAAGGGACAAAGTTCCAGGGAACTCTAGAATACAAAGGTGTTTTTGCTACATCCTGGGTATACAGGGAAGTCTCCAGCCAAAGACTTCATTGTCTTTGGTTTATGTTCCCTTTCCACCCATCTGCAAAAACACACAGACATCTCAGTCTTGTGCTTTTATAAATGGTTCCACATTTCCTTCCCAGACTGGCAAAGAAGGAGTCATTTCTTACGAGTGAGTGATATATGATACCGCATTCCTAAACTTTCTCTCCTCCAAATTTCCAACAGAAGCTGAATGGCCACTTTGAAATTTAATGATAAATGGTAGAAACTCATTTCCTTCTGGTATTGGTGTTAGAATAAGACTCATTTAGTTAACAACCGATTGTCAACTCTGAACTAAAGGGAAGAATGGCATCTGGTTCATAGTTTAGAAACTGAGATTTCTTTCCCCTGGCTGAATACACTTAATAAAGAAAAGGGTAATTTTAACTTAGCTATCAAGATATCTAAATCATTACATTTATAAATTAATTATATAGTAAATTTAATAATAGCAGATATTTGAAACTGACTTCCTTTAAATAGTTCCTAAACTAATAATGACTGTGTGAGCAAAAAGTCTAATATAATTGCCTTGAAACTTAATCTGATTTACTTTAGCCCAGATAAATGATACAGCATGTCGCTTAAATGAAATCAACACTTGTTACACAGTTAGGAAACTGTAATTGAGGGCTAAATATTGTGAATTACCTGAAGACAATCTATTTGGACATCAAGAAAGAACCACCACAGAAATTTGGGGTCATCAAAGAAAAGAATTTGGTACATCCCATCATGTACCAAAAGTTTTAACTATTAAAAGTTAACAAAGACTAATAGTTTCTCCTCAATTTGGGAGTCTGCGTTTATACCTCTTTTATCAGAAACTCGTTCATTCATCAGTTCGACAGATGTTTATGGGAGCCCCTGGATGTTAGGTAGTGGGGAGGATACAAAGATACATAGGGCACGATCTCTGTTCTCAAGGATCCTGTGGTAGAGTAACAAGATATGCTCACAATCAACGGTGACAAGCTCCACATGGTCAAATGCACGTCTTCAACTCTGCCCCCCCGTGTTTCGTAGTCCATTAAAGCCCCGTCGTATTATCATATCATCATTTGAATGTCTGCCTCCCTACTCAAACATCATCTTCTGAAGATATGGAGAGTATCTTATCACTGTGTCTGCAGTGTCTATGGTATGACTAGCAGGTATATTTTCAACACACATTAATTGAATGGAGGAGCAAACTTATTTACAATTTGTATTAACAGTAAACACACATTACTTAAATGGAGGGGCCAACTTATTTCTAATTTGTAATATCAGAGAATATCCATGGATCAGTTATGATATTTTCCTTCTGGGGAATCAGGAATACTGCATTTCCCAGAACTGTCACATCTGGTTGGGGTCAGGTAGTTGAATGCTGGTCAATGTGGAGGGAAACTATGAAGGCTACACTCGGGCCCTGCTATGAAATATTCCACTAGATCTTACATATTCTCTCTTTTGTCCACATGCCTGGAAGTAAAGGACTTGCATGTTGGGAAGGACCTGAAGTCCCTAAGTTGACTGCTTACGGGCCAGTCACCCAACGAGGGATATGTCTATTGGCTTTTTTGTGAGTGAGAAATAAACCTTTGTTGTATTAAGTCACTAAGATTCTGGGGTTGTTGCAGAAGCTGTCCCATTCTGACTAATACAAGTGGGTACATACAATATTGGTAGATAGAAATGAGAGGCAGTCGGTGAAGGAGGTCATTTCTTTTGGAAGGATTGAGAAGAGTTAGATCCAATCCATGGAGACCAGTTCCCATTTCCCCCCAAAGATAACATTGTTCCCCTCTCTTACTTTGAGTTAGAACATCAGAAAGCAGAAACAGTAAGCTCGTGGGCCAAAGCTATTACTCACTATGCTAGGTTTGACCCCGGTATTGTCGGTCTATATACAGTTATCAGAGGTGAAATTTGTAGTTCCTAATAATTTTTTTTTTAAAGGGGAAGGATTTTCCTCTTGAAAAATTAGCTATTGCAAATGATTCAGGTTCCATAGCATCTGGTCCCTTGAAATAGGACCTGGGTTCTCTAATTTTCTGCAGTGCCCACCTCTCCCTCCTATGTCCCAACTAGCCTGGTTCCTGTAGATATCTCCGTTTGCTGTCTCTTCCATCAAGCCATTGAGAACCAAGGTCCCAGGCCATGCAGGGACCATGCATTTATTTCATTAGTTATCTTCGTTATGTTTACAATGGTATTTGTACCAGTTCCAAGGGAAACTGGGAGAAAAATTGTAGTGAGATAAAGCAATGGCTTTTTTTTAGGATGTGACTGGGAACCATGAGCCTGTTAACCTGAAGGCTGCCCCATGTTGCAAGACTAAAACAATATGCCTGGTCCAGACATTTCCATGGAAGTCTAGCAGTTTTACCATCTTTACTCCTCATTTCTGCATACAAAATAATTATTTCAGGAAGGATAATTTTATTTGAGTATATGCCGAAGTTATAGGAGATGGGAAACTAATAATCCAGAAAGGACGTTTAAATGCAATATAGCAAATTAGGTCCTCTTTTTAATTGCTGAGGAATGGTAATGTAGTATTATTTTGATTCTTGATGAAAACAAGTTCCAAATTTCCTGCATTTGTTTCCCTTTTACTTATCAGAGGTGGTATAAGTGCTATAAGAAGTCCTGGGATCTGGCAGTCCTTCCATATGGGTTAATCAAGGCAAGAAATACAACAAAGTACTTCTGTAAGACAGTGTGGAAATGAGAATGTGATAACAGATGGCAATTTTTCCCAAAATCAGTTATAATTTTACAAAAAAGTCATCTAAATAAACCTTTAATTGGGAAAAACAAGGCATTGACCTTGGAACCCATACTGATATCTTTATTTGTATGGCTGCCTGCAGGTACCTGTCTCCACATGTTTATAGAAGTCACATCAATGAAATTATAGGTTTGTTTAAGATGTGCTCTTGCTATTATTACATGCTAAATATAGCACTAATTTATATCTGGTGCTGAGTGAATGAGTGAGAAGATGAATGCATATGAATGAATGAATTTTATAAAAGTATCAGTCATCGTACACAAGCCCAGATGTCTCTAGTTTTTCCCCACAGCAAGCCAGAAAGTTTCCTAAAATATTGATAGAAAGAGATGCCTAGGGGAACACACCTGCATGTTTCTAAGTTATAAATAATGCTACTGTGCTCTGAGTGCCAGAAAAGATAAATTTCTGTTCTCATTGATATAAATTATTCTTCCTTCATTATGGTTTAATGATCTAAGATTAAGGAATCCTTAATTAGGGTCTTCTGCCCCAGGAAAATCACTTAGGCTGTCTGTGTCATAGCCTTTGACTTTGTTCAATTAGTTTCCTGTTCCATATTTTCCCACCAACATTACCCACAGCTAACCAGAATGTAAATATAAGACACTGTTGCACAATCATTTACCCTGGAGATTAGAGTCAGCATTACATTTACTGGTAGACTCATGAGTCCAAGTCATATGATTTTTTATTCCCCTCCCTCCATTCTCTTCTCCCACACTAAATGAATTTATAGTTTTGTTATTAGGAGATAACAGCCTAGGAAGATAAAGGGATATCTGAAGTAAAAATGAAGCAGAAATGATCAAAACTAGAGGCAGAATTTTATTTCAACTGCTTCATTTTAAAGTCTGTTCTTTTGCTAATCCACAAATCTGGTTTAAGGTTTTCATCCTATTTGACTCTACAGCAAAACAGATGTGAAGAGTCCTCTACTCCAGGGGAAAATATCGCCACCTATTTTGTAAGATGGTATTTTTATGTAGCCATAAATTGACTCTCAAGAAAAGGAAACTTATTTTAAGCAAAGTGTTCACTGGATTTAGGAAATCACAACCTCGAGGGAGGCAAATAATCTTCTTCAAGGACATAATTAACTGCAAATGCAGAGACCCATCATTTCCAAGAGGAAGTACGCCTAGCTCTCATTATCATGCTACAGAAATCATTCTGGTATCTTTATAAAGACAAAGCCACAGGAAGAGATGGTGAGATACACAAAAATATACGGAAATGTGAAGAAGAACGTTTCACAAGGCATTGGAAGTAAACATTTACACATTCAAAATTTATATCAAAAAGCATTCCTAGAAAGTACTGAAAGAAGAGACACCATTTACAGTAAGTAATCCAAGCATGCCACCCAAACAAAAAGGTTCTAAGGGGCTAGTCTTAGAACTTGTAAAGAGGATATCATAGCATATGTAAGAAGAAAGAAATGAACACTTTATTATATGCATTGCTTAATATTTAAACCACAAGGATGAATGGGCTACCCCAACATTGCTTTTGGCCTTTGGTGAAAGTTCAATACAATTGGATAAATACTATGGGAATATCAATTGGAGTAATAAACATGGTTCTACCTCTAGACCTAACTCCTGAACTTTTATCCTATTAATTAGTAGGCATTATTAGGAAGACGATCTCTATTCATGTACTATTCATTGCAAAGATAGTTGACCTTTGGACAATAGGTTTTAAAAGGCAAGGGTCCACTAATATGTGGATTTTTTAAATAAATACAGTCAGCTCTCTGTATCTGAGGGTTTTTGCATCTGCAACTACATTCAGACTGAAGTACAGTATTCCAGGATGTGAAACCCATAGACGTAGAGGGCTAACTTTTCCTATACTGGGGTTCTGTAGGGTTTGAGTATGGGAATTGGGTATGCTCAGATTTGGGGTCCTAGAGCCATTTCCCTACATACACAGAGGGACAATGACATCTAAAAACAGCCCAAAGGCACAATAAGAACATGAATAACTTATATTCTATTAACTTAAAGGAACTACTACATATAAACTCATTATAAAGTCAATGTAGTAACACAGAAGATATTTACAGTAGTTAATAAAAAATTGGAAAGTAAAATTACATTTACAATATGATGACAGCAACTAGGAAATAGAACATTTTCCAGATCTTATGATGATGTCCATTTTGAGGTGTTGATTTAATAACAACTATATGTAACCAGTACTTATCATTCCAGTAGATCTTATGAGTCTTTAATAAAATACTAACATTTCTGGGCAGCGCCTGTGGCTCAAAGGGGTAGGGCGCCAGCCCCATATGCCAGACGTGGAGGGTTCAAACCCAGCCCTGGCCAAAAACTGCAAAAAAAACCCACTAACATTTCTTTTGGACATACATTATGTCCAAACTCAATTAAAATAGTCCTTCTTAAAAACATTATAAGAGTTTAATAACTAAACTCTTGATGTAGCCCATAATTGACTAGACATTTTAAAAGACTGACTTTCCAGTGTTTCATAAGGTAGACACACAAATACCTAAAATTCTTTTAATCATTTTGATGTCCTCTTGCAACAAAATATTTTGTAAATGGATGCTCAGAAACACACACGATTCTTATAGACAGCCACTCTCTATCTGTCAATAACCAGTGCAAACATTTTTGGATTTATATTTGTGTTCAGTGGAAACAGTGAATATCTGTGCCTTTTTAGGCAAGGTAGAACAGGTGATAATAACAGGTGAGGTTTGCTCCCCAGCAAATCTCAGGGGAGCTTACTAAACCTTTAAATAGATGTAAGAGCAAGACAGGCAACATTGGGTGGTCAGAGAGGAGCATTTTGATTTCCATTTCATTTAGTTCAGCTCTGAGCTTTGTCATTTCTTTTCTTCTGCTGGCTTTGGTTTTGGAGTGCTCTTTTTCTAGTTCCTTGAGATGTAACATTAGGTTGTTAATTTGTGATGTTTCAGACTTGTTGATGTGGATGTTTAAGGCTATGAATTTGCCCTTTAGGACTGCTTTTTCTGTATTCCATTTATTTTGAAAGCTTATGTCCCCACTGGTGTACAGTTGAAGGAATCTTGATTTCCATACTATTTCATCATTGACCCATGAATCTTTCAGCAACAGGTTGTTTAATTTTCATGTCTTTCTGTAGAATTGTTTCTATTGGTACTAATTTCTAGTTTTGTTCCACTGTGATCTAAGAAGATATATGGTATGATTTGAAATTTTTTGGTTGAGACTTGTTTTATGGCCACAATTAAACTTAGAAAATGTCTTATGTGCTGATGAGAAGAATGGATATTCAGTAATTTTTGGTTAGCATGTTCTGTAAATGTCTGTTAGGTCCATTTGTTCTAGAGTTTCATTTAAGTCCATTGTTTCTTTATTAATTTTTTGCTTTAATGATCTATACAGTGTTATCAATAGGGTGCTGAAGTCCCTATTAAGATACTTCTGTTTATTTCTTTGCTTACATTTTGCATAATTTGCTTGATGAATCTAGGAGGTCCTGTGCTAGGTGCATATATATTTAGGATTGTTACATCTTCTTGCTGAAGTTCTACCTTTACCATTATATAATGAGCATCTTTGTCTTTTTTTTTTTACCATTGTTTATTTCAGCCTATTTTATCTGATATGAGAATGGTTACATCTGCTTCCCTTTGGTTTCCATTTTTGGAGAATTTTTTTTTAATCTTTTTACCTTGGGTTTGTTTATGTCCTTGTGAGTTAAATGTGTTTCCTGGAGACAGAAGACACTTAGGTTATATTTTTTCATTCATTCTGCCAGTCTATGTCTTTTAAAGTGGGGCATTCCAGATCATTCACTCTGAGTGTTGGTATTGATATGTAGGATGTTGTTCTGTTCATCATGTCGGATGATATCTTAAATTTTTGTTTTCTCTCTTGAGCTATTGTTTTATAAGAGCTGTGAACTTTAGCTTTTGGGTGTGTTTACACTTGTGGGTGTCTATTACTCTGTTCCACGTACAATGTACTTTTGAGGGTTTTCTGAGGGCAGGTCTAATGGTGACAAATTCCCTTAGTGTTTTCTTGACTGGAAAATTGTTTGTCTATCATTTCTAAAACTTCACTTAACAGGATAAAGAAATGCTTTGCTGGCAGTTGTTCTGTTAAAGGAGACAAAAAGAAATAGGGCCCCAATCCTTTCTGGCTCGTAAGGTCTCCACTGAGAAGTCAGCTGTTAGCCTGATGAGTTTTCCTTTGGAGAATAGCTTTCATCTAGTACCTTGCAGGATTTTCTGCTTCATTCTACTTTGGAAAGGATGATGATCACATGTCTTGGAGATGTCCTATTTTTAATAAATCCTCCTGGATTTCAATGACCATCTTGTATTCAATAACTGAATCTCTGACAATACCAGAGAAGTTCACCTCAATAATTCCCTTGTATAAGTTTTTCATGCTTTTTGTTTTTTCTTCTTCTCTCTCTGGGATATCTATAATTCACAAATTGGTTCATTTCACATAGTCCCAGATTTCTCTAAGTGAGAAATTATTTTTCATTATTCTTTATTCTATTTCTTGCGTCTTTGATTGATTGGGTTTGTTTAAAAACTTTATCTTCAAGCTCTGAGATTCTTTCTTGTGCTTGGTTTAGTCTGTTATTGAAGCTCCTATTGTATTTTGTAATTGTCTTAATGACTTTTTCATTTGTGTAAGTTCTTTTATATATTTTCTTATGTTATCTATATCTTTATGAGTTTTTCATATTTTTCATTTATACCCTGAAATATGTCTTTGCTGGCTTCTTCTTATCTGAAAGCTCTTTCTCAGCTTAAGGCTGATAGGTTTGTAGTGTGCCTCTTCTATTTTGCTGGGAACTCTCCTTTTAGTGAGAAAAATGAGAAATCTGTAGATAGCACTCTGTGTCCTACTTTGCAGAACTGACCTGGCAGGAGAGAGGTGGAGGCAGTGAGAGCCTGGAATACAGCTACCCTCCTTGGTCATCCCATTCTCCTGTGGTTGTCACAGCCTGAGCTGGTGCTGGAGGACATTAATTTGGACTGGTGTGTTGGTCCCCAGGCCACTATTAAAAGTTTAGGAAGAGGCCTGGCAAACCCTTCTCCATGAAGGTGGAAGGCATGACCTTGGTGGGTGCTGGACATACCACAGAACTTCCCCTGGTGGCAAGGCAAATCACAGGACCTTGGCAGGCACCTAGGCATGTCATGGGGCTGCATCCAACAGCAGTGTGGGTCTTAATACCTTGGTTAGCATGTGGGTGGGTTGTGGGACCTTGGCTAGTGCCCATATGGGTCATAGTACCTTGAAAGGCATGACAGGTCAGGAGTCTCAGCTAATAGATGGATGGGTTGCAGGACTATAACCAGCAGCAGCATGGCTCCTTGGGCTACAGTGGCTAGGCCACTTGGGACTGGCAGGGATGAGGTGATGCACACTGCCCCACTGGGGAACTGCAGTGGGTAGAGTTCTCCCTCTGCCCAGATCCACCTGTGACAGCTGCTGCAGTGCTACTCAGATGACAGCAGTGGTACTATCAAGATGGAAAGATGGCAGCAGCATATGCTGAAGGCCAGTGGGTACCTGTTCTGCTAGGACCCCCTGCAGGCAGCCATTGGAAGGAATTGGATGGGTACACGGTACCGTAGTGTGCCTGAGAGCTCCTGCCCTTCCCACTTCCTCTCTGACCTGACCAGGGTAATGGGGAGCTGACCCCTCTGCAGACCAGGCACTTGGAACCTGAGAGCACAGATTGGCATCTGTTGCTGCAACCTGAGACCAGAAGCTGGCAGGACTCCACTGTCTGCTTTCCAGTGCAATGCTTCTTCAGTCTCTAAGCAGCTCTCTGATCAGTTGAGAATTCTGATAAGATGGGGGATTCCCCCCACCAATGGCCACTGAGGGAGCACACCCCTAACCTTTTCCAGGGTCTGGACACTTCCCCCAGGTACTTTCCCATCATGACAAGCAGGTCACTCTGCCTCTCTTTCCACCATGTTGGGTGTCTCTAGTCACTTCTCTGTTGATGTACAGGGATTTCTCTAATACATCGACAGGTGAACTTCTACCTGCAAACTTTGGTCCTGTCCTTCACAGCAGTTAGTATAGGCTATGTCTAGTCTGTTTAATGTCACTAGGTTTAAATATACAAATACTTAACTAGTGTGATACAATTTCCTACAGTATTCAGGACAATAACATTCTGTACAGGTTTGCAACCTAGGAACAACAGACTGTACCATATAGCCCAGATCTATGTAAGTATACTCTACGACATTTGCAAAATGATGAAATCCCCTAGTGATCCATTTCTCAGAACATAACCATTGGTAAGTGACTAAATTACAAGACAATATGACTGGGAGTAATGTATTCCAGAAGACAGCATAGCACATGCAAAGATCCAGTGACAAGACCATGTATGGTGTATGTGAAGAGCTAGAACTCTTACAAGATGTAATCTTAAACTTATCCTTAATTTATGAGATAAAAGTTCAAATTCTGTTCCAAAATTTATCTGGATTAACAGGCACCATAATTAGATTGACTTCTACCCCATCTCAATTTTTATTCATTCAATTAGATCAAGCAATGAGTGAGAGGGAAAAGTTCCCTCTCCTTGTTCTTTAAAGATTATGAAGCTCTTCAAGCTCCTTGTTCTTTAGTTGGTTCCAGCCAGCCAGAATACTATGGACTGAATTTTGTTCCACCCCAAATTCATGTTGAAGCCCTAATCCCCAGTACCTTTGACTATTAATGTATTTGAAGATAAAGCCTTTAAAGAGGTAATTAAATTAAAATGGTACCATTATAAGAAGTGGAAATTTGAATGCACAAAAGAAAGACACTAAGGATACACATGCTCAGAGGATGGCTGAGTGAAGAGTGATCGAGAGGATGGATATGTTGAAGGCAAGGAGAAGGAGCCAAACTGGCCAACACTTGACCTGGGATTTCTAGAATCCAGTCCTGTGAGAAATAAATTCCTTCTGGTCTGTGCCACTTGGCTATGGCAGCCCTAACAAACTAATACACAGGTGCAATTTAGAAATCTTTAAATTGTCCAGTAATATGAAAATGCAAAAAGGCCTAGGTGTCGATTAGTAATAATGACCTAAGAAGGTTGAGAAAACACTATCTAGCATCATTCAGAGCTTCTAGTATCTGGCAATTTGTGAAAGTTGGGTTCAGGTGCAGACATCCCTCTGGAGGGAAGGGGATCATCAATTTCAAATAACTTCTTTCTAAGAAATCCAGGGAGTCTCTACGGTAATTTATTAGACAAGTAAAGACAAGAGAGGACCAAAGGTTGCAGGAGGTACAGACTCAGTCAACCAGGTGGAGTTATTTTATATTTGTCAATTATTAAAATAAATAAACAAATTGCATGCAGCAAAACTTACCCATTTTAAGTGTATAATTTCATAACTTTCTGTACAGGGTTGACATAAAGTTCATGTGCAATTTAAAATAGTTTAACATAGTAAATTGCACAGGCACTGTATGGACACCCTATATATGTTTACACCGGGGTACCACCACCCCAAGAAGAAATAGAGGGTGTGTTCAATATTCTCGTTAATGCTCTCATCATAGGTCATTAACCACTAATCTGAATTTTTGTATAGAATTCCAATTAGCTTAATATAGGTTATAAAAAAGTCTAAAATAACCTTGGGCAGATGTAGGAATTTTGGCAGCTGTAGCATTTGCTCAGGTAGCCACATCGTGTCTGCCTTTGTCTGACTTGGGTCTCCCCCGACCTCCGGCTTTCTAACTGTTCTTTCTTCTCCCCCACTCTCTCCTTTAGTTGTCCAGTTTGCTGCTGTCATACTGTGCTCGCTGCCCATCACTGCAAAGTTGGAAAGCCGTGGAAGGCATGTGTATAACACAAGGCCTGCTTCCAGTCAGGTGCTGCAATGCCAGGGAGTCTTCTGACAAATCAGCAGCTTGGCCTGGGGCCATGGTTATCTGCAACTTTTTACTCTCCTGGACGCGTTTTCCCTCCTGAGCCTCCCCCTTCCCACCTGTTGTGGCGGATTATCACATGTCCTTGAGGAGGTGCAGGGCGCAAGTTGTCTCCACCCCTGCAGAATGGGCAAGGACTCAAGCAGGGCCCATCTTCGGGACCCACGTGCATGTTAGAGAGAGGAACCACCTGTCTCTTCTTGAGATCTCAAGCATTAGAGTGGCAACTTAGAGTACCGTGTGGTGCTAGAACCAAACTGGCCAGTCAAATCCACTCTACCCCTTGTCATCTGTGACTTTGGATAAATGACATAACCTCACAGAATGATTGTGAGGATTAAATAAGACAAAACCTGTAAAGTGTGACGAAGGCCAAGCAGGTGGGACACACTTGCAGAATGGGACTGATACTAAAGTTACCTTAGGCTACCGTGGTGGAAGCGTCTTTGCTGCTAGGTGAGAGGGACTAGCACTAGAAAATCTCCAGAAGGTAACAGAATGTCAAGAGGAGGGAGGAGAGGAACAACTAACAACCTAACGATATCCTTCATTACGTGGATGCGGCCTGCCTGAAGTCTCAATCACTGCTCGGGTTTGTTTGGGTCACCTGCGGCAGTACATTCACGCGCACGTTTTTCTTGCTGTGTAGATGGTATTATTTCTGACATTCTCAGTGGAAAGGGTTCTGACTACCGCACCCATGTAGCAATCCCACAGCTCTGCTGAAAAATGTAAACCCATACCTTTATAATCTTACTTACGGTGCACTACAGGAAAATTACATGCCCTTTCTCTTTAAACCAGGCTACAGGGGTGCTGATAAGATAAGCAATCTACAGAAGACTCAATTCTAGCTTTAATGCCTATATTCTTAAATAATAGCCGTGACTAATTTGGGGTGGCACCTGTGCCTCAGTGGGTAGGGCGCCATCTCCATATACCAAAGGTGGAGATTTGAACCCGGCCTTGGCCAAACTGCAACAAAAAATAGCCAGGCGTTGTGGTGGGCGCCTTTAGTCCCAGCTACTCAGGAGGCTGAGGCAGAAGAATCGCCTAAGACCAGGAGTTGGAGGTTGCCATGAGCTGTGACATCACGGCACTCTACCGAGGGCAATAAAGTGAGATTCTGTCACACACACACGAAAAAGCCATGACTAGTTTATCTCATGATAGTTTTCATTTTCTTTGATATAAGTAACTCAGTTAAAGACATAGAACCAAGAATGAGAGAAAAAAAATGTTTCCTTGTGCTGTTATTCTGTTCATTCTGTCTTTCTAGAATAAGGATGTAAATTATAGTGGTGGACTTATCTGTTTATTTATGTACCAGCAAATGTCACATTCATTAGTGAAACCCTCATTATAGAGTGAGACGGATAACTTGGAAGACGGAAAAATGCAGAGTTTAGTCTCAACGTTCCTGTCAGGATGCAATTTAAAATAAATTTAGATCCAATGGGGATGAATTGTCAAAGAGAACAGCAGTTCTGACATGTTACCACAGACTGGCAGATTCATAGTTTTCAATTTGGAAAGTCAGGGTACAAAGTTTTAAAACAAATGCGCACTCAAGGACAATCTTCACTGTCCCCTTTCTGCTCCATCTCCAAAAGGCAGGAAGAAGGACAAGAAATCCACACGGATCAGTGTGCCCTCGATATTCTAGAACAACCTTGTGTTTCCTCAAAAAAAAAAAAAAATGAAAACTTCTGTCCCAAATTATTGTAATATCTCTTTACTTGAATTTTCTCTCTAAAACATCTATTTCATCTAAGAAATGGCAGGGTCAGAGTGATTTATAATTTCAGAAATCTTCCAATAGCTAAGTCTCTATGACTAAGCATTTAGCAATTAAACATTTTAAGGGTTCAAGAAATCTGTATGATCAAATGATTACCTATGGTTTCTATATTCATTCTAAAAATGTCCAGTGGTGCCTTTCATGCCCACTTGTTTTAAAGAAATGTTATGCTGGATCCATCTTAATCTAAAATCCTTCTCCTGAATTATAAAGGTTACCAGTAATACTTTGTTATAAATGGAAGAAAGCAGAGAGAGGTGAAGAAACTGTATATAAAGATTTTATACTGTCTAAAAATGAGACATTGCACTAGAGTGTAATAAAGATAAAACTTTCCCTTCTGTATAATCATCTAAATAGCCCCAAATCATATCATTTAAAGCAGAACAAATATGAGAAAAATCAAGATTTAAAAGATTTGTGTGCATATGTTTTTTGTTTTAGCAATGAAGTAAATGTTGGGTGATAAATTATGCTATACTCAGGATTATATTTATAAAATAAACTTCTATGACTGATTTGTTTTTGTTTTTTTTTTTAATAATTTTATTGAATCATAATTATGTACATTGGTGCAATCACAGGGCACGATTCATATACATTCAGAAATATTTTGATCATACTGTTACAGATATCCTTCATGGCATTTCCTTGATCAC
>CAUYON010151956.1:0-66990 GCA_963573935.1 Arctocebus calabarensis | reverse complement strand
GCCTCAGAGTTAAAGCTCTCTATAATGTCTTATTTGACAATGTGAACATTACTTTCTTGGCATTATTATTACTAACATTGCTTAATATTTCGATGCAGTAATTGTCTGTTTTCTTTTCTGAATGTATTTATCTTCGTTCATCCTTTATGTGGTTTTTGTTTCTAGTCCTTATCTTAAACATTGTTATTATTATTAAACTTTAAGCATTTTAAATTCTGTGAAGGCAAAAAGTGGAGACCTAATAAACACATGTATTTGTAAAAATAAAAAATAAAACAAAAAAAATATTTAAAAAAATAAAAAATAATTCCTGAAAGGGAGAGGTAGGTATTGGAATAAGCAGAAAAATAAGAGCCTCTTTTAAGAATGTTACTTTGAGCCAGAATGTCTCCACCTGAGAGCTCCTGGCGTTTTAGGCTGGATCACTGTGGCGAGTAGCTGTCCTGTGCAGCACGTGCCTCAGCCACCCCGGTGTAACAGCCAAAACTGTTTTCAGACATTGCCAAATGCCATCCCTCCCAGGGACAAAACTCGCCCCAGTTGAGAACCAGCGCTTTCCATAGTCCGTGGAAGCAGGAGCGGGGCTCTGCTTCCATGGAAGAAACGTCTAATGCTCTTCAGAAAGGGCCCTGCTAACTGTCAAAACCAGCTGCCTTCCGGAAATTACCCTGGCGCTACCCAAGTGGCTGAAGCAGGAAATGCTCAGAGGGGAGCAGATTCTCTATTTCCTGACAGGAAACACACCTTCTCCCCATTACATGTTTCAGCGGTTTTATTTCCTCGGATGGCAGCTATCCCTGAATAAAAACTGCAGTCTGGGAACTGGAGAATTCTCAAGCCAAAGCTTTGCATGGATATTCACATCTGAATGGCCTTTCTTTAGAAAGGGCTTCTCCCCCTACGGGACTGCTTTCCCTTGGGTACTGAGACACCGGAGCTGCCTCTCGCCACATGTAGTTTAATCAGTAAGAGCCTCCTCCACGGACACGCAGCCTGTGGTTCCAGGAGGGGTAACACGCTAACTGCACGCAATCCCAATGTACACTGAAGCCTACACTTCCAATGTTTAGCAGAGAAGTGTTCCAGTGCTGTGCGTTTAATTTGCTGTGATGAGGTGGAAGCCTTAAACAGGGGACAGGTGGAATCAGCTCCCCTACCTCCTCCATTTCTGCCACTCAAGCATAAACCAGTGGTAACACCACAAAACAACACAGTAGTAGACAGATGCCCACAGGTGAGGGAAAAACAACGTTTAAATGCACCCCCTGTGCCCCATTCCCGGCCTTGTCTGAAGCTGTGGTTATGAGCACAGCTGAGCGCGCTCCAGTGCTCCCCTGCTTTCAGACCAAGGCGTGCAACTGACCCAGCCAATGGAGGGAGGCAGCTGGGGGAGAGGGGTCCTCCTGGATCCTGGTCTCCACTGAACCCCACTGGCTGGAGATCTGGCTGGAGTTAGTTAGGGATGCAAAGTTGCTAAGGGTCTGAATAAATCTAACAGCCTTACTGATAAGAAAACCTTGACAGGCTCCATGCCTGTAGCTCAAGCGGCTAGGGCTTTAGCCACATACACAAGAGCCACCGGGTTCAAATCCAGCCTAGACCTGCCAAACAATAATGAGAGCTACTACCAAAAAATAGCCAGGCGTTGTGGCAGGTGCCTGTAGTCCCAGCTACTTGGGAAGCTGAGGCAAGAGAATCCCGTAAGCCCAAGAGTTGGAGGGTGTTGTGAGTTATGATGCCACAGAACTCTACCCAGGGCTACAGCTTAAGACTCTGTCTCAAGAAAAAAAAAAGAAAAACAAAACCTTGACAATGGTACCATAGCCTGTGAGCTTACTGAGCTAACCAAATAGCTGAGACAGAATCAAAACATTTTTTTTTCTAGTTGCCAGTCCCTCCTGATTAAAAGTATAACTAGAAAGTTCTTTAACTAGCCCTGGTTATTTGCTTACCTGCTTGAGGAGCAGTGAGCCTGGCGTCTTTTCCTGGAGCCCTAGTGGTGCATTCAATCTTCCTGGGAGAGACATGTCTAATATCACATGGAACGCCTAAGGAGAATAAAAACAAACACACGCACAGTATGGAGGTGACATAGGTACAGAGAAAGCCTGAAGTAGGCAGGCTCCTATTCTATGGCGAAGGACTGGAGGAAGAGAGAATAGCAGAAGTTGTCACCCCAGTTGAAGGAGGCCAGGAAAGGCAGCGTGCAGAGCTGCAGAGCACAGGGTGGGGGTAGTAATGGGAGGGAAAGCCACATGAAGCAGTGCCGTCCCCTGGGGACCCGCTGAACCACTCGGCTGAGCATGGGAGCTAAATATGTCTTGAGAGTGAGGACATTCTCCTGCAGCCTTTGTGTCACCAACTAAAGGACTGTCCCATCTGGCAGGATGAAAGGTCCTAGACAAGTCCACAAAAGGGCTTGCCAAGGGGGCATTCCAGAAAAGTCTGCATAGCAAATGATGCTCCCTCCTGCTTATGAGGAACAGAATGGCTAAAGGAGGAGCATGAAGGGCCATTTTTGAGTACAAATAGGCCTGGGTAAATAGGCAGCTATACTTTTTCTTTCTCTTCCCCCCAAAGATAGGGACAACTGAGGGAATTGCCCATGCACTGTAAACATGTCTGCAGGACCTCCTATTCCCTTTATATTTGCAGAGGGTCAAGAATGAAATGACACCTGTTCTCAACCAAACAAGTAAAAGACCACAGAGCAGGGTGGCAGGATAAGTGAGAGAGGGCAATGACTGCCCACCCCCACCCACCCCACACTCCTCATGCCATGAGGAATACAGTAACTCCTGCAGCTTTTAACCCTATGAACTATTTTCAGCCATTTCAACATAGTTACCTGCAATAGTAACCTGGGCAGAGTTGTCAAAGAAGTCTCCCGTAATTGTGATGTCTGTTCTTCCCCCAAGGCTCCCAGTTTCTGGAAACACAGATAATACTTCTGCAAGAGTTTAAAAAAAAAATAAAAAGTAAGCTTCCGAATATAGACCAGGATATGACCCAGATAATAGTATACTAATAGATGCTATCAATCATTTATTTCTTACTTTAACTCTCTAAGTCCAGCAACAGTTGGAATTTTTTATCTAGTAATTGCTATATTAAAATGCACATAATAAAAGAACTGGAAAATATATTCTGCAGGACCAATATTTGGAGACAAGGGAAAATGTACAGTCACTCGTGGTATCAGTGAAAGCTCCTGCATACCAAAATGTTTTCTTAGGAAATCTGTCTCCTGACCTCAAGGACTCTGTTTGCATGTCAGGGAACAGTCAGTTATGCTGCATGGAGCAAGGAAATGTGGATATACTGGGAAAGGCCTCAATTCACTCACATGAATCCACAGTTCACTCTAAGTAGAAGAAGGAACTGTCTCCAGTACCCTCACCTCATCCCCATGCTGAGTGCTCCTTCCCCCATGCAGTCCTCACCTCTTACCCAGCTCTTTCATGCTGCACCTGATTGCGGGAAGCCCCCTGTTGTCACATATCCCTAGGAATTTAACTTTATCTCATCCCTTCCTCTCTAATGATCAAATTTTGACAGTTCCAAGTTGCATGACTTCCAGGGGAAAGAGGAATTGTATTCTCTAAAGGTACAAAAAGGCTAATTATGAATAGTTTTGCCTTAAAATATAAATCATATGAGGATGTTTTATAATGCCATTGCCCATGAGATAAACCAGAGATGAGGATTGATCTCTTCCACTCAAATATCAAAATTCACCACTAATAATAATGGCCCCTTTCTTTTAACCTACTATTTTACATTTCTTTTTACATTGACATAGGAATTCTGTACCAAAATTCTCTTCATGCAGAGATTAACACATTCTTTTGATACACACTCAAAATTACACAGACTCCAGACCAAATAATTTATGAAGTACTTAAACTTTTCACATAGTTGTAGACATTATATAATTCTTCTCAATATTCACAGAGCACCTGCAATATACCATTATGGGTATAGAGTTGAATACAGAATAGTTTCTGTCCTGAAGGAGACTGGCATGGTAAAGACAGGCAGGTGTGCACAGTCCCCAAGTTACAGACATACAACGGACATACAACTCACACTTACAGATGGAGGCTATTACAGTAAGTCTCCAAGTTACAAACATCCAACAGACTTATGACTCATACTTACAAACAGAGGCTATTCCAGGTAACAGGTACATGTACTTGTTCCAACTTACATACAAATTGAACTTAAGAACAAACCCACAGAACCTATCTCATTCATAACCCAGGGAGTGCCTGTACAAAAAGCTATAATGGTAATACCTTAGATTTGCAAAATCAGAGAGAGTATATGAAAGAACAGAGAAGTTTAGGAGTGGGGAGGGGGTGTGGAGGAGTAGAACCAAATTTCTAGAGATGACATCCGGTTTGAGTCCTAGGGAGGCATTAGAACTGGCCTAGTGAGGGGGAGAAAGAGAAGGCGCTTGGAGCAAGAGACGGCCTAAGTGTGGAGAGAAGAAATTGTACTGCACATCTGAGCACTGCTGGAGAATGGAAGAGAAAGACGTGGAACAGAAGGTCAGAAGCTTGGCCATTTCTGTAGTGACGTCTAGTTCTTATAAGCCAAGTAAAGGGTTGTGGAGCTCTCAGGAGAGTCTTTCCAGAAGACCTTGGCTCCTTTATCACCAGGTTGCACACACATTTGACAGCAGAGGAAAGAGAAACTGAGTTGTTGACGGTGTACAGCAAGGCTGACTTGAGTAAGTCAGCAGCTGTGACATGATCCAGGTTAAACAGCAGGTGCGCTGATGGAAGGATTTGTCCCCTGGTCTCCAGGAGACTGCTTGTGCCGGGCCCCAGGGTAAAGAGCTGAACAGTATTGTAGAGTGACTTCTGTTGGGTTTAGTGTCCCTTTCTTAGCAGCATTGTGTCTTCTGGGTTTCTTCATGTACGGCAAGGCTCTTGGGTCTGGCTGCAGCCCAGGTGCCCCACCTCACCCGCCAGATAAGACTTTGAAAAGAGGGAAAAGAAAGCCAGTTCTGTCTCTCCCATCCACAGGCTGCAGCAAGGACCAAGCCTTAGCCCCAGATTTCATACATCTAAGGACAGCTTAAGATGTTCATGATCATGGAGAAATGGCAAAAAGAAAGGGAAGGCAGATGCCACACTGAACAAGGCGTGAAGGAAGGGATGAGAAGTCCAGGGTAAAGGAAAACAATACCTGAGTGTGTCTGGTAGAGGAAAAGCTCTTGCTTGGCGCTGATCAGCCATGCACTCTTGTCAGCCATGGACCTGCAAAAAAGACAAAGTTGTGTTTGGGATGAAAACATCCGCTGGGATTAGTTTTTTTGTTTTTGTTTTTTTTTAATTAGCTGCCTTGAAGGAAGATTGTGAACTAAGCTCTATTGATCTTTAGAACAGTTAGGATACCAGCTGCCTTCAATAACTATACAAATGGATCAAAGTTCAATTTCTGATCCACAAAATTATTATGTGGGAGTAACACCTACTTCACAGAGCATCAGAAACATTAGATGATGGTCTGCGTGTGAAAGGGCATGGTACTGAGTTGGCCAAGTTGGCCTATGGTCAGTACTACTGAATATACATGAGTTTTATTCCTCCCACAATGAGGCAGGTGGGGGGGAATCTCCATATTTTTAGCTGTATAGATACAGGTAATATGTCACTATCATCACAATGAAGTTAATATCAGCTTAATAATGCACTTTTTAAGGAAAACACCAGGCAAATTATATAGTGGCAGGGTAGGAGGTAAGGGATACAGAATCCTAATTTATCTCTCCAAAGCTCATTGAAGTTCGGCCCCTTTCCAATCTTGAAGAAGGTACTTCCTGGAGGGCACAATGCATTCATGAATCCACTCTCCTCATCGGGAGATACGTGCAACAGTTTCAGATCTATGAAACCTTTAGATTACTTAAGAAGCAATTCTCAGAATTCTGTATCATCACCATACTGAAACACACTGCCTACAGATATGTGCGTAAGACACATTATATTCACCCAAGTGAAAGAAATCAAGGAGATACATGTGGTTTTATTATACGATTCTGTTTATGTATTTGTATTTTCCATTATAAAAGGTTAAGGAAAATAAGCAAGATTGGAGAGAAATTATATAAACAAAGACAAATTTACCTACTTCTACCCCCAGTTACTTACTTTCCTTTGTTAAATACTGAGAAACTAACATTCTGGGAGCCTGTAACATAAAGAAACAGACATTAATGCAGGAATCTGCATGACTCTCCTGGGTCAAGCCATTGTTACCATAAATGCAAGGACTCTGGGTCATTGTGAAAGTTTTAAGATACACAAAAATCACTAAATATAAAATCCATGCAGACAGAAACAAATGAAGGCTTCCCAACAACACCGATAAGCGAAGCAAGATGAAACTTGCACAAGTGAATCAGAAAGTACGCTGTTGACTGTGTTTCTTCAAAGTGAAATAATGGACCTTAACATCGTCCATCTCAAAACTTTAACAGTGATCTACAGATTATCAGGTTACTGCCCAAATGTGTAATTTTTTGAAAGTGTCCAAAATAAATACCCTGCAGGCTTAGTACAATTAGCAAAGTGGACTTTCCAGAATAAAAGGACAAGTGTGGTATAGTGTAGCAGGTAAGAGCCAAGGCTCTGAGTGACACTGACATGATATACATTCTGACTCACCGGTTCCTAGCTTCAGTTTTCTCGCCCATAATGTGATCACAGGCATGATGTGAAGATTAAATTAGTTTATAGATAAGCTGCTTTATATAATGTTTTTCAGGGAGTTCTCATCAAGTGGTAGTTATAATTATGATTCTCATGAGAACCATTTCTTGCAATTTTTCTGGATATAGAAAAGACATGGATAAGACTTTAAAATCAGCTCGGCACCCATAGCTCAATGGTTAGGACGCTAACCTGACCCGCACCTGCTGAAAACAAACAAACAAAAAAAATAGCCTGGCATTGTTACAGGCACCTGTAGTCCCAGCTACCTGGGAGGCTGAGGCAAGAGAATCGCTTGAGCCCAAGAGTTTGAGGTTGCTGTGAGCTGTAACACCATAGCATTCTATGCCGGGCAACAAAGTGAGACTCTGTATCAAAAAAACAAACAAACAAACAAAAGACTTTAAAATCACAATACTCCTCTAACAGACCAATGTAGTTGCCTTCCACACGGCACTGCAGAGTCCCAAGGCCATGGTCTTCCTGAACGGGATAGCTAAGGAGAGAACAGACCGAGGTGAGAATTGGTACACAACTCAGAAGTTCTGACTCTTTAATCAAGAAAGTAAGAAATTTTTAAAAAGTCAAATTAGTCAGAGAAGACAGAAGGTGCAGAAGGTACAATGAGCTTCTTGGGGTGAATGCTTAGGGTAATCCTGGAGTTACCGGCAACCCATAGGCTTCAGACAGTGTGTAACCCAAAACATACAGTGTGAGAGACAAAATTTAACTTACTCCTAAACTCCATTGGGTCCTTTCTTTCCAAACTCTGTTCAATGACAAGCATAGCAAAACCCTTTACCAACCCTCCAAACATCTGTTATCAAATGTGAGCTCCAAACAAGACAACCCTGAGCAAATAAACTGAAGATGCCAGCAAGAAACTATGATGTAGAGTTTGACTCTGCTACTCACGAGTCTCAAAAAGCTAAACTACAAAGTATATTCTTACACTGGCTTCAAAGAAAAGTTAATCCACCCAGTCCTGAGTAAAGCAAAATCTCCGGCAAAATGTTGGTTATGTGAACTAGAGCACAAAAACACTTGTTTCCCCCCACCCCTTTGGCTAGTTATTAAAATATGGTGAATAAGTGTATGAACCCTGGGACTGGTTAGTCAGACAAGGTTCAAATCCCAGTTCTCCCAGTTGCTCTCTGTGGGTCCTTAGCAAGATACTTAATTTCTCTGTCGCTCAGTTTCCTAATCTATAATGTGGGACTAATAACCATACACATTTGCAAGATTATTAGATGACTTAAACCTAAGGTACTAGAGCAGGTCTTGACCATGGGAAGCCCAGGAAGTACTAGCTGTTTGTTTTCAATCGTTTTGAATCAATTCCTGTATCTTTTTCAGTAAGTCTAAAGGTAAAGTACTGATTTACATTAAAAAATAAATGTGTGTATGCATGTGTGTGTATGTGAGAAAGAGAGCGAGAGAGAGAGAAAGTATGTTTGTGTTGTATTTATGCAGAACTTAAATTCATAGACATTTGCAAGAAAAGAAAGACACTCACTGGCTTCCTGTCTGCCTGTTTATAAGAGAGCAAGGAGTCACCCATTTGTCTTCTTGAGCTTCCAAAATCAATGGGCTAGATAAAAAAAAAAAAAATTAAAACAAAAGACATGGGATCATAGTGAAATGCTTCTAACACACATCCCTGACAAAACTCAGAGAAAACATAATCATGAAGGTTCCCTTCTGGATTTACTGTGTACTTTTAGAGGGGGCTAAAGGCTGTGCCCTAAAGGATGTCAGGTCCAATTCTCAGCAAGAGAGAAGCATGGCCCATATTGTCACACTACAGAAGAAGCATTTCCCCTTCCCCATAAAGTCTTCATCATTTCCACACTGGCTATATTGGATCTATACTCTAGGGGTGTCTAACCTTTCTTCTTATCTGCCACACATTGGGAAAAGGGGTTGTCTTGGGACACACATTAAATACATTAACACTAACACAAACAGATAAGCAAAAAGAATGCCCATGCATAATCTTCATGATAGCCAACACCACAGATAATCCGCATGAGGCCCAGAGGCTGCAGGTTACGCACCTCTCTTATGAACAGGTAGTATGCAGAGTTTTTGTGGAGTTTATGCCTTTATTCCCCCTTTTCAAAGCCTAGGTCCCAGACCAATGCTGAGATGGGGCTAAGTAGTAAATATGGCATATTGTCAAGGATATACTTGGGTTTTCTGTCCTCCACACAAAGAGTAATTTTCTTATAAGATAAAAATGACATTACTTAAGGTCAGAAATGTAGATCCTGACAGTAAACAATTCAAATCACCAGTTGCAATTACATTAACAAAGTTTGCTGATAAATAGGGAAGAATCAGAGAGATTGAGCAGAGGAGAACCACTGACCCATCCAGGAGCGAAGGAAAAATTAACTACAGCATGGAGAAGCTTTGCAGCTGAACGTATAGTGAGATTATGTTCCCTCTACCTTACAAATCCTCTGTATAATTGTTTCATTTGTTGAATAATCAACAGTAGCTTAGAGACTTCCACAAACTCCATAGTTTCAACATTTTCTATTTTATTCTCCTCTCTCCCTACTGCAGATGATTTACTAGTGATGCTTTCCATTTAACAAGTCTCCAGTGAAGAAAGCCATGTTGACATCCTAATTATTCCCAAGAAACATTAAAAGCTCGATGGCTTTTAGTACCTGCATCCACATTTTCCTCTGATCCCACTAATAGAGTTTCTAAAATGCACAAATGGATAATAACCAAACAAGAAAGTTATAATGGGTTTTGGGGTTTCCATGTTATTTTATAAAGAGTTTATTTCTGCCTGAGAAATAAGAGGAGGAAGGGTGAGAATTGAAAAGGAAAATCTGCAGACGTGATTACAGTACATTTCACACTGAGCCCAGAGTGACTAGTTGTCAGTAAATAAATGGACCAACTTAATGGACCAGTTGCAATTACATTAACAAAGTTTGCTGAAGCCCAGCTCACCAGGGACCATAAACCGCGAAGAGGAACATAGCAATTCTGTGCCAACTGCTCACAATTTATTGCTACCAGGGAAGCTAGTCTCCAGAAGCCTGCTGGCCTATTTGTACCTAGAAACAAACACATGCTTACCTATCAATGTACTCAGCGTCAACATCGAAGGTTTCCAATTTCCCAGTGATAATCCAGCCATGCACATGTATTAGTTCTCCTGTTTTAAGAAGAACTTTTAAATATTAATGTAACCTAACTCAAAAAGATGGTTTCTTTTTGCTTGTATATTCCCAGTATGGCAAAGCTTGTCCTGATGCAGAAAATTAACACTTTTTAAAAAACTGGGCAATAGCAAAGTCAGCGGTGTGATGTAGTCATCGAGATTACACCATCAAAAAGCTAAAATAACCAATGGTTTCAATCATGTACTTAATTGACTATGAACAGAGCATAGAAGGAAGAATGGGTCTTCTTCACAGTCCAATAAAGCAAGAGGATTCCAGGAAGAGGGGCCAGTTGAACACTGCCCAGTTCCATTCTACTGGCTCTGTGTAGACCACTCACCCACGTGGGATTTGACAATAATGTGCCCTGGGGTGCTCCACACTCCAGACTTTCCTCTGGAAGCTTGCTAAAATGAACATGTGATATGAAGCACGATCTGCTCGCCTCAGGGATCCTAAACTTTTTCCACATCTCAAAGTACCAAAAATGAAAATCACAAATGACCCAAATGGACGGGAACTAGACAAGGACATTACACAGCAAGAGAGTTACGGAGGGACAATTGGCACATCTTACTCATTTAACTAATACACTTGTGTTCAAATATAGGACAAATTGGGAATAGGCACAGAGTTCATGTCTGCCTTACCCACTGATATATGATGACATCTACCTCTGAGTCTTCTCTCTGTACTGGTCCATGGCCTGTTAGGAACCGGACCTCACAGCAGGAGGTAAGTGGTAGGTGAACAGCCAAATTTCATCCGTATTTACAGCCATTCCCCATTGATTGCCTCACTACCTGAGCTCCACCTCCCATTAGCTCAGGAGCAGCATTAGATTCTCATAAGATGCAAACCCTACTGTAAACCTTGAGTGCGAGGCATCTAGGTTGCATGCTTCTTACAATCCTCTAATGCCTGATGATCTGAGGTGAAGCCAAGGTGGTAATGCTAATGCTAGGACTGTCTAGTTAAAAACAAGCTCAGGGCTCCCACTGATTCTGCATTACAGTGTATTGTACAATTATTTCATTATATATTACAAGGTAATGATAATAGAAATACAGTGCACTTGAATCATCCTGAAACTATCCCCCCTCCTGCCACCCAATCCATAGAAAAATTGTCTTCCATGGTGCCAAAAGGTTGCAACGGTGGCTCTATGGGACTTCCAGGGATTTCCACTGTGTGGAAAGTTTGTCTTTAATACACTCTAACAAGAATGGGATTGCAGGCCTCAGCAGCTGCCTGTCAGCAAGGTGCACCCTCCATACCACGCCCATATCCACTGCCCACAGGAGTTGGGAAAGGCATCTAAAGGAGCCCCCCTCACAGAGTTTGGGAGCCCCTACCAAATGCTGCATGAGCTACTAGCTTCTACATTTGAAAACCACCCAGACTCAGTCCTGTGGAGCTGCATGAGGCAAAATTTCAAACAAACGCAACACAGGAAGGTGATGTAGTTAAAATTTACCACCAAATCTCACGACTATTTGGAAGCATGTGCCTTAAAAATAACTGAAGAATTCGTTCATTGATACTGTGATCAGCTACTACCACAGATATCATTTAGAGATGAGAGGGGTGTTGGTTACTGAAGGAAAACCTCAAAAAATGAGAGAGGAATGAGCACTGATGGGGCCTCCTGAGGTCGCTGGATATAGAAAAATGGAATCTTTTCACAGACACTTAAGGCCACAAAGAGCACTACCAGTAAGTTGTTTTGTGTTGTAGTACAAAGAATTGACTTTCCTCTGCAGCCAAAGGATGACTTGCACTAAAGCAATAAGAAGTTTGGAGGTATTGCAACCACTTTACAGATGGCTGGGTAGAAAGAACAAAAACCTAACAATTTAGACAAAAGTCATAGAGTTGGTAGGAGCCTGGAGTCTCAATTCCTCTGTTACTGCTAAAAATAGGCAAAATAATTATCTCTGACTTTAGTAGGACTAAAGAATTAACTTCCTAGCTTCGATGAGCATGTCATGTCTTCTAGCTTTGGTAGGTACAGTTTTCTAGAAAGTAGGAATTCCTATGAGTTTCTTTGGTTTCTAAATAGACAGCCAACAGAGGCTGACAAATGGCCACGCCAGATCATGGTATTAGAAGAATCTGCATCATGGTGCAGGACTGTTAACCACATATAGAAACCAACAGTTCTCTCCTGTCCCCACCACCTCCTCCATTTCCCTGGCTGCTACTCTGGGCAACCTTTCCAAGTGAAAGGAGAGTAGTCATCCAGAAAGTAATTGCAAAGATGCAGCCGTGTTGCTCCTGCCTGGAGGGATCACTCAACCAGGCCAGTCACCAGGATTTCCCCCAGAAGGTGGAGGTGACAGCATGTAGAACTCTAACTCAGTGGACAGAGATGGGCTTGATAGATCTGAGTGTGTGAAATAGACTTCTAATGCTGGAATCTTCCTCACCTCTCACCCTAACAAGACTTCTGCCATCTAAACAGGAGCTTTCTAACACCAGAGCAGCAGGGACCCAAATGTTTACATAGGATTTTCACAGACCACAGATCTCTTTTTAATAAAACATTATCATGTCATCATGACTCAGACAAATGGGAAAAAACCCACTGAGGAAGATAATACCAAATGCATATGCTTAATTTAAACACATATACACCTAATTGGTATCTATACACATAAACACAGAAATGTACACTTAGTCAATAACTTGGATATTCATTTTGTCATTCTCCACCAGTCAACCCATCAGAACTAGATTGGTTTATATATGCAGACATAGCCACGCATAAAAACTTAGCAACTTGTGTCCCCATACTTAACATCATGCTGGTATCCCTGAACAAATGAAAACCCTGAAATAAAAGTAGGAGTTTGCCAAGAATCGACAGCAAATCACATATAATCCTAATTGTGTTTACTACTTAGTTTTAAGAAAGACTTGAAAATTCCTAAATCTATTTCTTCATTGCAATCCCTTCTCCTTTTATGTAAATCCCCCAGCTTTACATAATCTTCTCCCCATGCCCCTGGTCTTTCTACATCTGTGTGCCCTCTAACTCATAAACAAATCCCTGAGATGAAGGCCAGGTTATGACTTTCCAAGTGGTATCCAACTCTACTCTACCCAATACAAAATAGTGGATTTATGGGTCATTCTGAATTCTAAATGGGTTCAACAATCACCTGCACCATTCATTAGCTATATGACTTTAGGCAAATTACTTAACCTTTTGCTACTTCATTTCTTCATCTGCAAAATGGAAATTATAATAGCTCTGAAGTTATCCATTTTGGGTGAGGATCTAATAAGATACATGAAAAGCTTAGAATGGAGCCTGGCACACAGTAAGAGTTTAACAGTGTTTTCTTATTATGGGAATATATAAAGTTACGAGCAATGATAACTTCTATTTCCTCCAGTCTCCAGAATCAACTGGTTTGATTTTGCTGCTCTCTTTTGCTTTCCACCTTTGGATTCTTTTTGTTATCAGTGAAGTAATATAGCAAAAGTGCCCAGAGGTAAAACCAAACCTGGTTAAAAATGAACCAACAGTTGACACTCATTTTCAAAACAGCATCAGAAAAAGAGTTAAATTTTCCCACTTAGAGAGTCCACCCACCTAAGTGGAAATGTTTGCAATAAGCTTTGGCAAAAGGATTTACAATTATTCCTATTCTAACAAAAGATTTCTTACCTGGAACTCCACTTGATGGATGAACTTGGTAAACAACAGGTGTCTGTGCCTTAGAAAACTGTTTTGAAAATATAATCGCAAGAGAGCATTTCATTAGAATTTCTACAAATGCAAGAGATGTAAACCACTTCTCACAGAGCAAGGAGCGTTAGTCTCATGCAGTAAATGGTTGCATTTCTTTTTCTTTTTTTTTAATTTTTATTAAATCATATCTGCATACATTAGTGCAATCAAGAGGTACAATGTGCCAGTTTCATATACAATCTGAAGTGTTTTCATCAAAATCTCTAACATACCCTTCATGGTATTTTCTTAGTTATTGTATGAAGACATTTATATTCTGCATTTAGTAAGTTTCTCCTGTACCCTTCTAATATGCACCATAGGTGTGGCCCCACCAATTACCCTCCCTCCACCCCAACCTCCCCCGACCCCTCCCTTCCCATATTCTTGTGCTATAATTGGGTTATCAAACTAAAACGCTTCTGTACAGCCAAGAACGTAGCAAGCAGACAGCCCTCAGAATGAGAGAAAATATTTGCAAGTTATGCCTCCAACAAAGGTTTAATAATCAGAATACACAGAGAACTCAAACATATTAGCAAGAAAAGAACAAGTGATCCCATTGCAGGGTGGGCAAAGGACTTGAAGAGAAACTTCTCTAAACAAGGCAGGTGCAAGGCCTACAGACATATGAAAAAATGCTCACCATCCTTAATCATCAGAGAAATGCAAATCAAAACTACTTTGAGATACAACCTAACTCCAGCAAATGGTTGCATTTCTTCCAATCATCTTCACACCTACTTCTTTTTACCATCATAATGTTTCTGTGAAGCAGATCTGCCAGATGTTACTGTATTCCTCCTATAGATGAGTTAAAGGGAATTTGATCAAGGTCACACAGTTCTCTGTTCTGTACCATGTGATCCAAACCTTAGCCAGACTGTTTCTTCTCTCTGCCCACCAGCCCTACCCAGGACTACACTTTACCAGAAGGGAAGAAAGGTAAGTAGACCACAATTGAGAATGTCAATTTTTTAATTCCATCACTATAATTTGATGTCTTTGGGCCTTATAATTGTTTTCTAGAAAAAAAATTAATTTAATTAATTGGAATGATTGGTAACTTAAATCATTATCATCCAGCAACTTGGTGGGGATTAGCAAGCTACAAAAAATGGGAAGTTAGATAGGCACTTGGAGAAATGGAAGGTGCTTGTTGGGAGGGAAATGATTCAAAAGATTCAAGACATGGCAAGCAACATTGTTCTTTAAGAAGGTGAAACATGGCGTTGATGGGAGAAGTTGGGAGGGGGCCTGCGAAAGCCTAGTCACGGCTCTCCAAATCGTCTTTCGATGCGCTATTTCTGCAAATCACATCAATCTTCTATCATCCGCCAACCACAGCTCCATAAGGCAGAGACTGCCTGACTCAGTCATTGTTGTGTCCCTGTATGTAGCCTGGTGTGTAAAAGACATTCAATTTCTGTGAATGGATGGAGTCGCCTGATCTAGGATGACTGATGTGCTGCCTGGACTGAGGACAGGGAAACAGATAATCCCAGGAATTCCATCTCACCTAAAGGCATCTGGGTTAGTCTAAGGTTAGTGCATGACTTCATCAGAAAACCACACGGGGGCCATTGTGAATAGACAGTAAAGTGTAAGGATGGACTGACCAGGTCGATGTTTGACCAATGAGACTATGACGTACCAGGAGGACACCTATCTCCACCTCCCATCAACTCAGCCCCAACCTCCCCTGATGCCAAGACTGCCCGCATTCCATGCAATCTACAGTGTTTCCCTTTTGCAAAACAAATCAGAAAATATTGTTTTATTTGGTCTGCTTCCAGCACCCCAGGAGTCCACTTTCACAGGGAAACTATCACCAAAGAATAACTCCATTGTTAATCAACAGCCATAATCAGCCATTGAGAACCAACAGTCTTCTCTGTTGGGAACCCATAGATGAAGCTGGTGGTGGCTTATCGCGTGTGGGTTTTAAGTATTAATCTGCAGGGCTGGCTGTACAGTCTACCATCAAAGCCAATTTCATCACTTTCTAAAGGAAAACTTAGAAAATAGTTAGAAAATCTATAGTCAGAGGGGTCAAAATAAGAATGCAGTGACTTCATAAATTGGGAGCTGGCTCTGTTCTATCCAATAGATAAAGATTAATGCAGTTCTACACACACCTGCCAAACATTCCATTCCCCTCCCTTCGGCCTCCCCACAACCACTGCCCCAGGCCTCCACCTCCCGCTGAGACAGCTTTCACACCAAGGTCATTTTCATGGAACTATATCACAGGAGCTCAGGCAAGCAGAGCAGAACTTATAGTCCCATCTCACATGCTAGAAACTGAGGGAGATGGAGCAACCATATCCAAACCAAATGAGGAGGCATACATCTCAATTTCTGACTTGAAATGTAACATCTCCCCTTTGGTCTGTAATCCATCCTTCTACCAGAAGTTTGTGGGGAATATAGCAATTCCTCAGAGAGTGGTGGGGCAGGCTCAGGCTTAAACCTCAAAAAAGGGCTTCACTTGAAGGGATTCTCTCTTGAGCTGACACAACATAAAATGGTACATTTCTAAGAGAAACAGGCCCCTGGTCACCCACCAGGCTAGAGACAAGACAAAGTGAAAACTTAATGAGCTTCCAAATCAAGCTTCCTGCACGCTGATCCTTGAGCTCAAGTAAGGTCAACAGAGGCAAGATGGGGAAGAGAGAATGCAGCGGATTAGAACGAGAAAGCCACAGCCACCAGCTGCGGGATAAACCTTCTGCGAGTTGTTCAAACTTGTCAGTGCTCACAGCAGGCTCTTTGGGGTGGACTGGCAAGACGGGATTAATTTTTAAATACTCACGGCTCCCCCAGTCTCAGTCCCCAAACAAAGAGACACACCGCGTTTTCATTCAGCTTGGAATGCCTCTCATTAACCAAGTCCCCTGGTGATTTTTCATCAACTGGCCAAGATAGAAAAACCACTGACAGATCTGTTTTCTTTAATGTGCAATTTTAGGAAGTGTTGCTCTTCTTTTCACCCTCTCTCCTTCCCAGTCTTTTAATAAGTAGGAAAACTACTATCTGGGGTGAGAGGAGCCTGGTGATTAAGAAGCATGCTCAGCTGTCTCTCTTCTGCTAGATTCCCTGAGACAGTATAGAGGTGGTGGGCAGCTTTCAGTAAGAAAGGATGATATAATTATTTTTTCTTTAGACTGCATATGTACAGAAGCAAAATTCTAGAAAACAAGTTTCTCTTGATCTAAGAAACGTGTCATTAAATGTGAATTGACAGCAAATTTCAAAAACAAATAGCATATAAAAGGTGGATAATGAAAGACATGGGTGCGGAGAGTGAAAGCGTATTCTAAGGGAGCATTAATTTTCAACTAAATTGTACTCTTTGGGACAACTCCTCAACAGAGGCACCCTATGTGGAGTACAATCACGTCAGTGGGAGCATTGCCAAACCTTTGCCTTTTATGACCCCTTTCAGAGATGGTTTTAGTGTAAAAATAATCTGAGGGGGATAGGAGATGGAACCAAACATAAAATGAAACCCCAGTATAGAAATTGAGGCTGTAACATAAGTCAAGTATTGGCTTCCTGTCCTCTCTCTCGCTCTCCTTTTAGAACTGAGTATGAATGAGAATTCCACCAGCAAATGTTAAGTCTTTTCAGTGCTGGAAAGAGTAGCAGAAATCTACTATAAGGCAGAAGGAGAGGCAGAAGTTAGGTCCCTGAGTTCCTTCATCTCCCTGATACACAGCATGAGCTTAGCTGTCAAATAAAATTACTAGTACACGAAGATAAGCTCTGTGACTCTTCTGTGGGCTTCAGTTTACATGAGAATTTAGAAGCAGATCGGGGTTCAAATCCTGGTTCTGCCATTTACTTCCTGGATGACATGGACAAATTAATCTCCTTGTGCCTCAGGTTGCCCATCAGTAAAAGCAGAATAATAAATAGCTACCCCCATAAAACTGCTATGAACGTTAAATTGGACAATGCACATAAAGTACTCAGCCAAAGCCTGACGTACATGCGCTCAATACTTGTGTCTCACTACCATAGTCTAAGAAACCATCACTGCCACCTTTCTCCTCACCCTGTCAGACTCTCAGATTGACTTGCAGCTCACCTTTCAAGAACACCAGCCCACCCTCAGACTACACAAATACATATTCTTCCATCCCAAGCACCCACCTTGAAAGTACAGCTGTCTTGTGCTCCTGGACTTGGGCTGCCTACCGCCTGTCCCCCAAAGTGTACTTCCAGGGAGTACAGACCCTCATGTGCTTCAGAAGGCAGAGATCTGAGGGCAGAAAGTGGAAACTCTTAGGAATCAAAAACCCATGAATTTCCAAAGCTAGACACCAACTTGACCCCTTCAAATTTCTTCCCTGCGCTTGTGAAACAGAGCTAGTCAAGGAGTCCTAGATCTGCTCCTAGATGCTCCTAGATCCGCTCATAATTACTAGACTTTAAAGATTAGATCTTCAGCAAAAGAAGTTAGGACTTTTTGTTGTTGTTAAAAGTCCCTGAAATATGTTTTTGCAGACTATCTTCCATAAAACCTGAAAATTTTTTTAATCTGTCCTTTTTCTTAGAATCATAAATTCATAATACTTTAAAAATTGGAAAGATCCAGGCTTGGTGACTCACACAGATAATTCCAGCACTTCCAGTGCTTTGGAAGACTGAGTGAGGTAGAAGGATTGCTTGAGGCCAGGAATTTGAGACCAGCCTGGACAACATAGTGAGACCTCGTCTCTTCAAAAAATAAAAGTTATCCAGGTGTGGTGGTGTGTCCTACAGTCTCAGCAACACAGGAGCCCAAGGGTAAGGAATTGCTTGAGCCTGGGAAATCAAGATTATTATGAGCTATGATCATGCCACTGTACTCCAACCTGGGTGACAAAGTGAGACCCTACCTCTAAAGAATGTTGATACATAATCTATTCTCGGTCTCCATTTTTAAAAAATGATAGTTCCAGGTAGATTAAGAGATTTATGTGTGTAAGCAACAAAAGTTAAAGGCAAAGTAGGGCTTGAATTCTAGGGTCTTTCTGATAAAAGACATAGATCTAAAACTTCTTGACTTTATAATCATCCAAGCAGCCCATAGATATCTCAATTTATCCATCAAGACATAGAATCCCGGGCACTGTCTTAGCTTTTTATGAATATCACAGTGGCTTCTTTGCCTCTTGAGGCCGTTATCCATGTTGTTTTTAGAAAGAGGAGAATATGATGAATAAGAAAGAGGCTAGATGGAAGAAGTGCTTCCTCTTCAAGTGCTACCCACAAAATGTTTAATATGACCTTGAGTATTTAAATCTGAATTGTCCATTGTGTTAGTCACTACCCTGAAGTGCTTGTTGAAATGTGAGCAGTCCCAATTAAGATCCCCTGTGACTATAATATACACAGTGGATTTTGAAGACGTGGTATTAAAAACAAGGATACAAAGTATTTCATTAATAATTTATGTAGATTACATATTAAAATAGTATTTTGGATACATTGGGTTAAATAAAATATATATATATATATACTTTTTTTTTTTTAAGAGACAGAGTCTTACTTTGTCACCCTTGGTAGAGTGCTATGGCGTCACAGCTCACAGTAACCTCCAGCTCTTGGGCTTAGGCGATTCTCTTGCCTCAGTCTCCCAAGTAGCTGGGACTACAGGCACCAGCCAAATGCCCAGCTATTTTTTTGTTGCAGTTTGGTCGGAGCTGGGTTTGAACCACCACCCTCGGTATATGGGGCCAGCGCCCTACTCAGTGAGCCACAGGCACTGCCCTAAATAAAATATATTTTTAAAATTAATTTAACTTGCTTCTTTTGAATTTCACTTCTTTCTGTTTTTTTTTTTTTTTTTTTTTTTGTCAGTCTTACTATGTTGCCCTCAGTAGAGTGCCGTGGCATCACAGCTCATAGCAACCTCAAATTCTTGGGCTTAAGCAATTCTCTTGCCTCAGCCTCCCAAGTAACTGGGACTACAGGCACCCACCACAATGCCCAACTATTTTTTAGTTGTTGTAGTTGTCATTGTTGTTTAGCAGGCCTGGGCTGGATTTGAACCCGCCAGCCCAGCCGCCAGCCTTGGTGTGGTGGCCAGCACTGTAACCACTGTGCTACATGTGCCAAGCCACTTACTTCTTTCTTGACTCAAAAACGTGGCTACTAGATAATTTTAAATTACACCTGTGATCACATTATCTTTTACTTGACAGCGCTGATTTCGATATTGCAATGGCTGTTTTGGAGAAAGCAATTATGTCTTTTCATGATAATGAGTGTGAACAGCAGTTCATTGATGATAAAGTGTACATATTTTTATACTTTAATATTAATTGAACTTGATATTCAGCTTCCAATTGATGAGTATATTTGAGAGGATAACATTTTCACTTTTTTGAAAAAGATGGCATAAAATCAGTGGTGCATCCTGAGTCATTAGTATGTAAGGATTAAGGAAACAGCATATGCAAATCTTGAAAACTTTGACTTTGACTTATGTCATGGCAAGCCCTTGCAGAAAGTGCATGTCCAAATATGCCATGAATCCTAAAGAAAATATATCACCCAGTTTTAAAACCAGTAGTGCTATAAGGAAGTTCAGTACATCTGTTGAACATCTTCTACTCATATTGTATTGCACAATACACCATAAACTACAACGCTGAGATTTAACACACCCTCTATCCTCAAAACCCTTACCTCTGAGGATGAATCTGACAAGTGGGCAGCTGACATAAGAAATTTAGTATGAGGCAACAGTGTGACTAAGGCTACACCTGCTGAATCTTTGTGTAAATTATAAAAAGGTCTCCTTTTAGAGTGATGAATTGCACAAAAAAGTGTGGTGCCCACACACACCCTGTGGATGCTCCACTAAAGGGTGTTTCTTCTCTCTCTAACAAAGAAAGGAAAGATTACACCCAGTTGGGCGTTCAGGGAAGAGACGGCAGTTGTAATATGGTTGGTGAGTTTCAGTACACAAAAATGGGAAAGGGGGACTCTTTCTGAAGAGGGAACAGAAAAGGAAATGATATGTTTTCTCTTAATCAATGATCCACTTTTATGTAGTTTGTCTAAGACACAAGTAAAGAAAGGATGAACTGAAGTAAATAGGCTAACAAAAACAGATTACATGGAATCCTGTAAAAATGCTTCCTATATAGAGATAATATCAAGCTCGATAAACAGAGCCTAAAAAAGATTTCCTTTCTAACTGGTTTTCAGCTTATGCACAATCATCACAATTACGCTTAGTTCAAATGATCAATAATTTTAAAGGCAAAATGTCACCATTTATTAAAATCTTAATAGCCACAAAACTCCTTGCAAAAAACAAATGGAAACATAATCCAGCCCTTTCTTCTAAATATCTCAAAATTACTCCCCATGCTGTCATCTTACCTGATGCCTTAAACCCCAAATGGAGACCTCTTACGGAGTATATTCATGTAGAACATTTTTTAAAATTATAGCTGGTCAATTGCAGTCACAGCAGGAGTTGCTCTAATAGGTCACCAAAAGCTACTGAGATAAGCAAAAGCCCACTTCCTGTCTGGTCTTCCTATTCCTAGACAGATGTACCTGGTCCGGCATGTCACCACAGGCAAATCCAAAAACACGGGAAAGACATCACAGGGGATAGGAGGCATTGCGGGCATAGCCACGTTCATGTTCAACAGGTGTATCTCCATTTGAGAGCCATCGGTAGGGTAAAGGACATCCAATCCCAAACCTAAACATAAGGGAAGGGGGAAATCTCAGACTGGGAAGAATTATAATTTGCACAAATCTCAAGCTGGGAAGAATTATATTCTGCACAAAGTAATGCAAAAATGCAGCCACGTGGGGGCAGTGTGAAACATTGAATTTACCCAAAGATTAAATTAATTGTCATGTCCTAATAATTGCTGTATAAAGGAGTTTTCTCATTTATGAGCTTATAAAACAATCTTCTGTCTTTAGGTCCATCTTAATCTAAAAATGAAACTTTTAGTCCCAAAATGTACTCCTTACTGGGCTAGAGTTGGGTATGATAAGCGCAGATTAGGAGCCCCAAGTATTTAAGTATAGAACAAGGAAGATTCCAGGGGACACATTACCAAGTACTACGCTATGCACTGCCTTGTCATCTCATTTAGGGTTCCCAGAATCCCATTGCATAGCTTGGGACAAGAAAGTGGACACAGACGTGTACATGTCTGTGTCATGTGCGTGACATGCTCTGCCTCTGTGACATTAGCAAGGGAGCCACTGCAAAGACAGAAGATAGTCATTCTGTCTATCTCCTAACAGGCCCCTTTCCACATCTTAGACAAAGAATAAAACCAAACACACATGTTCTTTACGACTGTGGGTCAATAAGTAAGAAACTTTCCCTTGGTAAAATCCAAACCTACCATCAAGAATGACTGTGATCCACGTTCCCCCTGCAAGACTGCCTTCTCCGGGTTCAATACGTAAACTCAGGTAAGGTACTGTGAAGAGTGAGAAAAACACTTTCTTTGAGGTTCAGATTTCAATCCACTAGTTTCCCCAATATTTTAAAATTTTTTCAAAATTTAGCATGCATCACCGGAAGAGCTTGATGAAATGCAGATCACTGGGCCCCACTCTCAGAGCTTCCAGTTCAGTAGGTCTGTGGAGGGGCCCAAGAATTTACATTGCTAACAGTGCAGCTGGTCCTGAGAACACATTCTCAGAACCCCTATTTTTTGTTGTTTTCTTGGGGAGGGATGTTTGCTTTTATTTGAAAATATTAAAAGATACACAAGTTTTTGTTACACCGATCCCTGTATAAGGCTGAGGTCGGTGCTTTGGGTGTGCCCACCCCATTTTTAAGGAAAATTCTGACTGATTCTTCTCATCTTGGATGTTCAAAAACCCAGTGTTCATCAGATTAACCCTATATTTCTACTTCCTTTGAAAAGAGCCTCAGGGACACACTAGTAGTTCTCCAATCTCTAATCAGGTGGCCACATTGAACTATAAAAACCATCACTTATTCCCCCTCCTGGAGAGGAGAGACTTCGGGAAGCTGTCCGTGTTTCAGTGTCCTACGGACTGTACTGTCCTCTAGTTTTCCCTCATGGTCAGAATGACCTCAGATACAAATAGATGCAAATTCCCTAGATTTTTGCTTTGTCTGCTTAGAGAGGGGCTGAAGCATGAATCATTACTGGAACTTCCTTTAAAAAAAAAAAGCAAGCATTCTGGAATTCACCCACTAGGCTAGATTGGGTTTGCCCATATGGACCATCAGCTGGGCGTGATCTTACAGCCCTCCATGTTTGAAGATATTCCTGGATATGCCCTGATAGCAGTCAAGCCACTTCAGGGAAGCAGCAAACATCAGACAGCTGCTCAGTGAGATTATAAGCAAGGAAACTGACAGAGCACTTTTACAGTTTCCACATCAGAAACTATGGCCAGCCCAGGGCTTCTATGTGCAGTGATGGACGTGGCACACAGGGGTCCCAAGGGTGATGGGGAGCTGTTCATATTACCATAACTACAGTCCTAGCCAGACTAGACCATCCTTACCCCTTTAAAATTCAAAATTTTAGCTAAAGAAGACCAAAAGCAAATGTCATATAAAAGATACAGAGGATAATTGAATTCATGGAGAAAATTGGCCACACAATCTGAAAAAAGGGCATTTTAATACAGAAGTCATTAATCACTAAGACAAGTCACTCCCTTTGCAAAGGTAGAGCAGTAAAATCTAAAAAGAATCACATCATATAGCCCAAAAGGGAATTATAAAAGAAAGCTTCTAAGTTATTATTAAAAGCTCTGAACTATAACAGCAACCTCCACCAGCCCCTAAAACTTGAAGGATATGGTCACAACTTAGGAGATTACCTCAGCTGTGAAACAGAAAAAAAAATTATTAAAAGGAAAATTTAAGCCCAGAAGAAGACACTTCAGTATCTCCTAAAGTAATATTTTAAATTCAATTCTTCGATTGATAAGTAAAAATTGTGAATATTTATGGTATACAACCAAAATATTTTAAACATCAGTAATAGTTCTCAATATAATCTAATTGTGTTCTTGTTTAGACACCGTTCAAAAACGCATTCTACTTACCTGCCGAAAGTAGAACTTCAATACTCATCAGAGAGATCAGCCAGATAGCCATGGTGTCCACTTAAATCCGTCCTCTTAAGATTGCTCAGACATTAAAAGCATTTTCGGCTTTGGTTGGAGCAACGTAGCTTTTGTGCTTTATGAAAAGTAAAGTGAAAAATTCCTATCATTTTTGTTTCTCTATGCTTGCTGTATTGAAACTTGGGAAATTAAGAAGATGCCATATAAATATAGCCCTAATGCCTTCACCATTGGGTGAATTAAAGACCCACCATCTTTTCAAGCTCAGGGATAAAGGATGATCTACCAGTCTTATCTAAGGTCACCACCACTCCACCCCCACGTTGTCCCACTAGCATATTTCATGCACGTTTGGGTCGGATAAGTGACAACCTCTTTCACTAACTCGGTATTGAACAAAAGCTGAATTTTTAAAAATAAATTCCAGATATTAAATACTAGTGAATGGTAGGGTGGAGGGTCTCTTTTGGATTGCCCTACTGTTCCAGCGTCCCCTCGAGCCACTCTGCATCTGAACCCTGCACTGCAGCCAGCTGCTCCCCTCAGACAAGCCCTCCGCACATCAGCCTCGGCCTCTGCTCACCCCTTCCCGGAATCTCAGAACGCACTTGGTAGCCTCATGAGATCCCAACCCTCCTTCGTAGCCCTACTCAGGAGCTGCTGCCGACTCCTTCCTCAGCCATCCTGGTTCTCACCCACCTTCCCCCAAGGACCTGTGGCCCGCATCTCAGAGCCTGGACCAGATAACACGGCACACACATGCCTCTCTTTCTAGACCAGGGGTGTCCAAGATTTTATTTTTTCTCTGCTACATGTTGGAAGAATAAGAGTTGCCTGGGGCCACACATTAAATACACAAACACTAACAAAGGCTGATTAGCCAAAAAAAGGTCTGTGCATACTTTTCAGGATATCAGACACCACAGATAAGCAAAAAAAAATCCTCACAAAATCAAATTGATCACCCATGCTATAGACGGTACATTTTTTAAAGAGATCCAGGGGCCAGTATTATATTTCCACAACTTTCTTGTGAAAAGGTCTCAAAGAGGACTCAGTAAATTCAGATTGATGAATACATATTTAAATACCCTAAATCTGGGTTTACCTAATCTGAGAGAAATGGTTTTCATGCTTGTGTGGGTTGGCCAGGACCCATGGAAGCCTGGCTGAAATGGGTATCCTAAGCACCCCAATACCTGCTCTAGGTAAGTACTGAACTGCACTGCCCCCCCAAAGCCAGACAAAATCCTCTTCAAATACTGGCTCTCAACTGTTCTGAAAGTTTAAAAATGAAAGAATTAAACTCATACACATATATCACTACATATACACTTAATTTATATTTTTAAGAAAAGACTAAACTGAGAAGTAGTTGTACCATTTCAGAGAATAAAAGGCACAATGAACTCCCAGAAAAAGTGTATCTGCAAAAACCTTAGAATAAACCTATCTTACATGTGCATCCTGACTGAGACAGCCCACAATAAAAAATTATTTATGTTTAATTCAACACTGCAATCATTTATAATATACCTATGGTATGCCACATACTATCCTAAGTGCTGGGAAAGAGCCAAATAATCTGTGTACCTACCCTCAAGTAGGAGTAGAAGCTACCTGCATTTACAAAGAGAATTTTAAAATTGTCAAGTGGATTCAGCGAGTGTTTTCATAAGTTGCAAAGTTAACTACATCTTTATGTCTGTTTGGAATAGGATTCAAATTATGAATAATTCAATTTTCAGAAATACATTACTGCACCAAAAAAGGTACCCAGGAGTACTTGTCGCTTAGTCCAGACACACGGGATCTGACTCATTTGTTACACCCAACAGAATAGACTCAGCATGGGACAATCTTTTTCAATCTGGTGCATGATTTAACCAGTTATTTCATTTCGGCGCCTATCCTCCTCCTAAGCTTAGAACAATAGAAATAAAAATTCACACTGGTTTCCTTAAAAACCTACATTCAGACTTGCATCTTGTCTTCTAAAATAGAGCAATGAAGTTAATAACAAATGTGAGTTTTCTTAGTGTGCATTAACCAATCCACTCGTTCTTGCTGAAGATAAATAAACAGTCTCTTTCGTTTAATCAGAAAATTTTCAACCATAGAACAGAACAGAACTAGTGTGTGTGTTCAGTAACAATCTCTTCCTTTGGTCTCTCTCCATGTCTCCCACTGGCTTTCTTCCCCCTTCCCTCTGGGCTTCCCCTTCTTTGGACAGTGAGAAGTGAAGCTGCAAGGTGCTACTACAGATCACCCATTTCCCTTTGTTCCACAATGTTAACAAGAGATACAATACTTAGAAAACAGAAAGCTGAGACTTGCCTGAATCAAACAGTACCTTTTTTCTGTTCTGTCTCGTTGTGACTCAAGGGAGAAATTATCTTTTCTTTCTAGATGATCTTGTTTCTCTCTGCCAGGAACCAAGGGCCACGTTATCTGTTTAGAGCCAGGCCTGCAGCTACCGTGCAGGTAACTCACTCATGTTGGACTATAACTCACCTAACTTGTTTGTGTCCCAGCCAAATGCCAACCAGAGTAAAAGTTCGGAGGTGACCATAGGGCAAGTTTAATGATTAACACAAGCTACTTAGACTTTTTCCTCTGGGCCCTTTATTAATGACCAAAGAGAGAGTGTCTTGCATTTTTATCCACTGACTGCTTTATCCTAGACAAGAATTTTAAGTAAAAGTCCACACAGTAAGACAGATGCATTCAATGTTGAAAGAATGGGCCAGTAAGTCAGTGACCAAGCAGAGGACCCAGAAGAAAGGCCCAGAGAAAGGCTCAGGAGAAAGGACTGGTCCCCAGATCAAAATCCAGCTCTTCATCCAGAAGAGAGACTTAGAAAAACCAAGATTTGAGCTAATATTCCTATTCCCACTTTAGGCACATGGGCCTAAAGAAACAAAGAAAGGAAGTAACTTGATCAATGTCTTGCTGAGAAAGTTTGACTAACCCTCTTCATTTTTGTACTTCCCCTCTTCCCTCCTGGCCTTGCCTCCTTAACCAGAAGAAAGCCCTTGACCTACACTCATCACCTTCCAGGAGGACCCAGATCATGAGTCTCTATTGTTGCTTTGACTGTCTCTTGATAAGGAATTAGGAACCTGAGGGCCCAGGATGATCAACCACTTCTCACTTGGTCCACATCTGACTCTGTCCCTGTCCCACTGCCCATTCCGATTGACATCACCCGCTTTTTGATGATGTCAGTCTTAGCCTCAAGCACACCAGAGGATGTGCTTGTCTTCTTTCCTCATCCTTCCCTTTGGGAGAGAAGTCATTGTGATAGGATTTGATTGCCCTGAGTCTCCACCTCCAAGGACCATCAGTAGACCTGAGGAAGCATCTTCAGCAGAACCAGATTAAATCCACAGAAATGCAGCACAACTCTGATGAGAATAGTAAAACTGTCCTGTAGAAGGTGCAGAAGTTTACACTAAATGATATAATATAGCAGCTTGGAAATCAGTGATAAGCCAAATGATTTTGTAGCACTGAAACCAGGGGCACAGGGAGAGGGTGCCTGGCTAGGTTGGTATAGGTAGGGAGGCAATGACCTCTCTCATTCTCTCTCTTTCTCTCTCTCTCTCTCTCTCTGTCCCAGTGAGGCTTTTTTCTTTGTCCCTTCAGCCCTAACTGTGGTAGTAGCTGCTCCTTTTCTTGGCTTGCCAGTAATGCACTATCCCTCATTGCTTTTCCTAAGTCTTAGCCTTAGTATTATATTAGAAATAATCCCTTTATTAATTTTTTAGCCTGAATGTGCCATTTGTTAAGCAGAGCCCTAATTGCGATATACATATAAGCTCTAAGAGACAGCTAAGTTCCCACAAGGGCAAATGTAGGGTTCTAATCCATCTCAATTTGGGTGGGTGCAACTGTAAATGTGATCTTATGAGTACGCATGCACAGGCTGGTGATTCCTGGGAACAGGTGAGTCATACGTGGCATTTCCAAGCCAGATGTTCCAGTTCTTAAGGAAAAGAATTGTTCCCCAAAACATTTTGCCTTGTTCCTTGAATAGAGCAGGTGCCTAATACCACAGGGAGGAACGCCTTGTGAATCCATCAGTGGAAAAGCACGCTAGAGTAGACGAATGCAACAAATGCCAAACATAGGCTGTAAATGGAAACGAGAATGCTCAACGCATTTTTGCTTTTTCCCCCTTCTCTTCATCAAGTTTGTTTTGTTCTATCCTGTTCTTCAACTTATAGGCATATTTCTGTCAGATGGCAGACAGATCGTCCAGAGGGCAGGACATTGGCATGGTGCTCCAATCTAGGTAAGAACTTCATTGGCCACTCTCCTGAAGCCACTCTCCTCTGCGTTCGTCCCCATGTGACCAGCCATGGAGATGTGGCCCATCTACACCCTCACATTTTCCATGTCTTCAGATTCCTTCTTGGCAATTCATCTCTCCCTGTCTAGGACCGACCCAACTCATCCTCCTTCCTTCTCCTCAAGTTTCCCAGCAACACGAAGGCAATTACATTCCCTCCGGTTCAATATCTTCTCCCTCATTAAACTGAGATCCTGAATACATTGACTCCAATTGGGCAGGAAAATAAATCTGTTCCACCAGAAGGTCTAAGTCATGGGTGAAATATTTACTTCCTAGTTTCTTTAGATAAGTTTTCTTTGCTACTAAATAAAATTACTCAAAAGTAACTGGCCATTATTACCTCTGTCCTAAGTCCTCTTTGCTCACTAACTTGTTTTGAGAACAGTGACTCACTTACCCTAGAAGCAAAACTGTAGTGACCACCACCCTTCTGATAAGAGTCCTAAAAGACAGCGAGGCCTTGTGGAAGCACCGGTCATTATACCCCCCAAAACCCATGCACTTAGAGGGCAACACGGACAGACAGGGGGTTCCTCACTCAGACCAGCAGGGCTGACTTGGCTACTTTAGCATCACTCAACCATAGCAAGTTCATAGAACAGCACAAAGCCATCAGAAACCCATGAAATCAAGTTCCCATCTAATTGTAAGGTGACCAGCTGTCCCAGTTTGCTTGAGCCTGGAATTTTCCCCAGGGAGTGAAATTTTTAGTGCAAAATTAGGAAAAGTTTCAGGAAAACCAAAATGGCTGATCACCTGACATCTCAGAAAACAGGGGAATGAATGTGATACGCTTTAGACAGATCTTATTCCAGAAAAATTAAACATTTTCCCAAAATACTTGACTCTCAAAGGGGATATATTTCAGTTGATCACAAAATTCACGTCAATGGAGTAACTCAATTCCTGCCATGTCAGATAAAATAGTTGTTGAAATACCCAATGTTTTTCCAGGCCACGGAAACATTCTTTTCTTTGAATTTGAAGCTTCTGTGAGAGATGTGGGCAAAACAACATATGTCAGTTTCTGAATTACAGTACAGCTCTTTCTCCCAGGGTTCAGCAGAATTTAAAATAAATCATACCAGCAGGGAGCAGCAGCACAAAGGCAATTAATTTTTTCTAGTTTGACACTATGTTACTGTCTGAGGTTGGGGAGCCCAACTGAGATTTCTGAAGTGCATTTCACACTTAGTTTTAAAATTATGAGTGACATTGAAGTCATATACTTCTGTTGCCCAGCGAAATGCTTTATTTAGCAGCAGAATGTTATGACATTGTTAAGTTTTATATCTTAAAGGAAATTGTTTAAAAAATGGAAGAAATGTTTGCCCCTTCTCTGGCAAGTATTTCATAGTTGATAAAAAGAGCAGAGTCCAATATCTGATCTGGGGCCCATATAAGCCAGGAAAGTGGGACAACTCAAAAAAAATCTAGAAATAAGATTGTCTTTACACTTCAATCATGAAAACTCAAATTGTCCAATAAGACTCAAAGCCATTAATATAGCATAGAAAACAACTCAGATAGCCTATTTGTGAAGATGGGTAGTGTGGTGGTTTTTAAAAAAAAGTGATCACAAATCTCCAGCTCCCTCCTCCTAAAAGTGAACCTTCTGACTCAATTAAAACTGATGGAAAGCAGCAGCTTATTTGGGGGCTTCTATACCTGAAAGCTAAAGACAAAAAAGTGTTAGATACTCACTCATCATGCTAAAGAGACCCATCAACACCACCAAATTGGGTTATCCGTTCATGGTTAATCAAATATAGCTGAAGTACAGGGAAAAATACCCATATTGCTCACAGGGGTAACACATAGAGGTTCTCCGTGACCGTCTATTGAATGGATGAGTGAATGAACATGACTCATCATCTGTACTCATATCAGGGATTTAATACTAATCCTTAATAATACTAGCCTTTATTGAGCTCTCTGTTAACTTTTTCATTGACTATTTCATTCATTTCTTATAACCATCATACATGTAGGCTCTATCATTATCCCCATTTTACATATAGAGAAAATGAGGCACAGGGATATTATAAAAGGTTACCAACTAGTGAGAAGGAGGCTGGGCATGGGAACCAGATCTGTCTGATTTCATTCCAGGGCACCCCCCCATTTGGGGAGAAGTTTGCATCAAGTACATAAGCTGGATGCCCACTCCTGATTCAATGCCACCAAGAAAGCATCTGATTATCATCTGCCTCTCAGATGCAGGTATAAAGGGGGAGCTCTACCACCCAGGATCCACCAGATCACACTCTCAGGAGCATCAGAGAATAATACGGTATTATAATCTCTTAGAATTTGGTGAAGAACTTACCTAAGCAATCTACCTCCCTTGTTATCTTGGCAAATCAGGTTTCTGAACTGGGTTTCACCATAAACTTGGGCTGTCTTCCCAGGAGAGTTCTATCACCTCCAGGACTCACCTGAGTACCAGGCACCCCTGTCCGGTGGTACACCCTATGCTGTGTAACACTTTTAACTTTGGTATATGATATCTGGTACAGTATAGGTGCTCAAAGACAAAAATATTAGATAAATGGATGCACAGGTGGATAAAATAACAAATCATGAGCAAGATTATGGCAACACATCTGCTGTGCGGACCATGTGTGAGACACTAAGCTCAGATATTTGCATCTGATGATAATATACTTGGGGTGGTTTGTTTTTTCAGTTTGTTTTGCTTTTCAAAGTTTATTTTTCCTTATTAGTTCATGTAATCCTTACTAATACCCTTACTAAGCCCATGTAAGCCTTAGTTTTTGTGCCGTTTTACAGATGGAAAAGATGGGAAAAGAGTGGCCTAGAAATATTAGGCAGCTCTTCTAAAGTCACAGGCAACCAGCATAGAGTTAGGACTAGCAATCAAATGTCTGAATCATAAACACAAATGTGTGTTCTCAACCATAACTGATCTGTGTCCTCTGCCCTGGGTGATCAGCACCTGCGCCATAAGGAGACTTGGGGTGACATGGAGAAGTGAGACTCAGAAAACTCCTCTCCCCTCTGTCCCCCCAAATTCCCTAATATAAGGTGCACACCCGGCAACTGTCTTAAAGAACTGATCTTACAGCTAATATGTGCTGCCATTCATCACATTCACTTCTTTATCACTTAACAAACTGAATTAGCAGAGGGAAAAATCAGAATTTTTTATTATAAAATGGTCCAATTAATCAGAAAAGCAAATGCTGATTGAGAGCCTATGGTGCTAAACTAGCTGGTGCGTGAGAGCAGTAAGATAACTTCTGCCCTCCAGAAGCTTTCAATGCAGTTGGAAAAATAAAACATTTACAAACAAAGCAACAAAAGACAGGATGTAGGTGCCACAGAGAAAGAATGAATAATAAATTCAGAAAAAGGAGCAGTCAGTTCACTCTGGGACACTCAAGGAGGCTTCAGGAGAGGTTGCCATCTGAATGACACATGGACAGATGGGTAAGATTTCTAAAAATAGAGAAAGGAAAGAGACTATTACTTTTTTTTGAAGTAATGGAAAAACCAAAGTACAATCAAAAGCTACATGTTGAGAAAGAGTAAAACAAAACTACAAAACTAGGATAGGATCAGCTGACCTTGGAGAGAGACTGTAGGGGAAGGTTTAAAAGAATGAACATTAGCCCTGGAGGTCTGATGCGATGTTGTCCTGAGATCCAAACCACAGCCCATTCGTAACCAGAGATCTGGGGGTAAAGCCAATAGCTGAACTGCCATGACCCTTACAGCTATATGCACAGCACAAAAGAAACAAAAGATTGTTTATGAAAAATGTTTATGAAAGCCTGTTCTCTATCTGCCTCCCACAGCCTCTTTCATTCAGATCTATGTGGTTTTTATCCGTCTAGCCATACCTGAGTTTGGCTGGATGGCTTGTGCAACCTTAGAAACCATTCTCCCCTGAGGCAGCTCTTGTACTTCCTTCTGAACTTCATTCCCCACGTCCCTCCACCAGCCCCACCTGTCCCTGACCAGAGCTAAGAAAAAACAATTATAATTGCTATTTATTTTGTTATTACCTGTACAGACCAGTAGCATTACCTTAAGAAATAATTTTTCTATGGCATTACCACCCTAAAAGTGCCCAGTTTAGTGAGTATGTCTGAGAAAAAACAAACGCATCTATGTGGCTCTGAGAAGCACTAGGAGAACGAGAGGAATGCTGGTAGACACATGCATGGGCCAGTTTGAGGGTGGTTTTGTGTGGTTTTTGTCTGTTTGGGTTTGGTTTTCTTGGGTTATTTATTTTCTTTTGCTTCTTTTTTTTTTTTTTTTTTTTGTCTTTTTATTGTCATTGTTTTAGTTTGTTCTGTTTTTTTCGCTGTTTAAGACCCTGGGAAAAAAACAATCTTCAGCAAAGTACAAAATGTTTTTGTTTTTTTGAGACAGGGTCTGTGTTGTCTAGGCTGAAGTGCAATGGCATCGCCATAGCTCACAGCAACCTCAAACTCCTGGGCTCAAGGGCTCCTCTTGCAATAGCCTCCTTAGTAGCAGGCACTATAGCTGTGTACCACCATGCCAGGCCGATTTTTTTTATTTTTTATGAAGATAGTATCTTCCTATCTTGCTCAGGCTGGTCTCAAACCCCATGTGATCCTCAAAATGTTCAGATTACAGTTGTGAGTCACTGTGCCTTGCCCGAAAAGTATTTTTAATTATACCATGGAAATGACTATTTTATCCTACAGGCTTTGGAAGGCTGTCAGTGTTTTTAGGCTATCAAATGATATAAACAGACCATAAGGGGTAACTCTGGAGGTGGTCTGGATTGGTAGGAGCAGAAAAGAGACACAAAAAGAGAAATGAGAAGGCTTTGAGAACACAAATACTCCAAGGAAAATGGACTAAGGTAATGATGATGTATATATATTAAGAGGATACTGTTGCATGCCTCAATTCCAGCAGCAGCCAAAGGTTTGAAGAAGAAACAGCAAGTTTGGAAGGATTTCTAGCATAGATCAAGAGATACCGCTTGGTGCCAATAGAAGGACACGTTACAGATGAGTGAGGTTTCTGGCTTGGGCAGCTGCACAGTGTGTGATGATCATGTGGTGGGGGCTGTCAATGCCCTGCTCAGAGCCCCTCCAAGAGGAGCAACTCTCTGGGGCCTTTCACTGTCCCCAGCTCCCCGAAGGGTTAGGCTGAGGCTTAAGTTCAGTTCTAAACCTCATCTTCCCTTGGCTTCCTTCTCTGCTCAGTCCCTTTAAAAATTATCTCCTGAGGCCATTCCCTGAATAAACACCTTGCCCAGGAAGGCCTGTGGCAGGCTCTGTTTCTAGGAAACCTAGCCCCAGGGAGACTGCAGGAGACTGGGAAGAAAAGATAGTTTAGAGGCAGGAAGATGATGTCAGTTTCAGATGCTTCCACAGAGATGAGTCTTTTAAAAATGATGGGGCAAGGGGAGAAGCTGGAATCAAGAATTTGATAAACATGTCTTCAAATCTGCATGCTACTGTCTGGTAGTCTGGGGCAAGTTGCCTGAGCATGAATGGGTCACAGGTATACTGAGGCCACTTGTCATCTTCAAACCTCCTGCTAGGTGGCACCTGGGGCAGCTGGAGGTCAGCTACCTCTGCCTTGAGGCACTCCCTCAGTTTACCTTAGGGCAAGTTCAAATATTATCATTTTCTGTATGTGCTTAAAAGTGAAAAAATTATTGGAAGAACTAATTAACCTCTCTGCAGACACAGTCCCCCAACTCTGAAGCAGAATTTTTTTTTTCTTTTTCTTTGAGACACAGTCTCAAGCTGTTGTCCTGGGTAGAGCATTGGGGTGCCATAACTCACAGCAACCTCCAATTCTTGGGCTTAAGTAATTCCCTTGCCTCAGCTTCCTAAGTAGCTGGGACTACAGGCGCCCACCACAATGCCCGGCTATTTTGTTGTTGTTGTTGTTGCAGTTGTCATTGTTCCCTTTGAACCCGGTCCAGGCTGGGTTCAAACTCACCAGCCTCGGTGTACGTGGCCAGCGCCTGATCCACTGAGCTACCGGAGCCGCCCTGAAGCAGAAATTCTTATACCACCAACTCGAGAGTGCAGTCATGAGGATGAGATGCAATAACCTAAATTCTTATACCCCAACTCGAGGGTGCAGTCATGAGGATGAGATGCGATAACCTAGAATGAATGTGGGTTACGCGAAGAGTAAGACCCTCTGGAAGGAGCAGTCATTTTATGCTCCCTCCCAGGAGACCTCCAGGGGACGCTGCTGAGCAGGGAACGTCTGAACCCATGTGGGCTACTAGGCCCTCATCCAAAAGCTCGCTTCTTTTTTCTTAAAGGGAAGCATGACAGAGACTGCCGAGTGTGACAGAGCTTTGATTATTCCCTCAAGGGCCTTCATGCATTTTTTTACACCGAGTTGAAAGTGGGAGGAGAGGTTGAGGAATAAGTGCCACATATGAAGCCAGGATCCCTGCACTCGCCGTGTTCTTGTAAGTGAGCTGTGTCCTTCCTCTAGCTTTGAAGGCACTGGGCATGCCTTATTTATAGACAACAACTGGTACGGAACTTCAAAGGGAGCATGTAGCCAAGCAAGTGAAGTGGAGAGAACTCTCCGAAGTGTAGGGTTCTCAGATTTAGAATGGAAAGGAAGGTGCACAACAGCTTCTGGGCTCTGGCTCTGAACCACGCTGAGAATGCCCAGTTGTGACCCCGTGCGGTAGATGACCAAAGCCCTTATTTCAATCCTACAAGTGCAATTTTCTGCCAGACAGGTGATACACATGGACTTTGTTTAATTTTCCATCACCGTTTAACGAACTCTCATCTTTGCCAGATTAATCCATGACCATTAGAAACCAGGACTTCCTGAAAATGAACACCTAATATCTATCTTCAAATTTTTTAAAACAAATAAAAATCCAGTGTGGAAGACTGAGTAATGGCCCTTCCAAAGATGTCCACCCCTAATCCGCAGAACCTATGAATATGTTACCTTATACTACATATGGTAAAGGCGACTTTGTTGGTGAGATAAAGTTAAGGGTGTTGGGATGGGGAGATGATTCTGGATTATCCAGGTGGACCCAGGGGTCCTCATAAAAGCACACTGTAAAGATCAGAGTCAGTAGCAGAACGTGGGATAACAGAAGCAAGAGGTTGATGTGACACAGAAAAGGAGGCCAAGGAACGCAGGTTCCTTGAGAAGATAAAAAGACAAGGAGAGGAGGAGCCAGCCCCAGCCAACATATTGACTTTAGCCCACTAAGATAATTTTGGACTTCTGTTTTCTGAAGTATAAGGTAATAAACCCATGTTGTTTGTAGTGCTTCATGACAGCAGCCACAGGAAACTAGTAAAGCCAGGAAAGATTGTCATTTGGTGCCATTAGAAGTGCATCTATCTGGCTCAGCGCCTGTGGGTCAAGGGGCTAAGGCGCCAGTCATGTACATCCAAGCTGGTGGATTCGAATCTAGGCCGGGCCGGCCAAACAACAATGAGGGCTGCAACCAAAAAAAAAAAAAAAAAATGGCTGTGTGTTGTGGCCGGCTCCTGTAGTCCCAGCTACTTGGGAAGCGGAGGCAGGAGACTCACTTGAGCCTAGGAATTGGAGGTTGCTATGAGCTGTGATGCCACAGCACTCTATGCAGGGTGACAGCTTGAGGCTCTGTCTCAAAAAAAAAGTGCATCTATTCATCCTGGAAGACATTGGTGCTATTATCCGTAAAACATAGTGGGTTTCTTAGCCCCTGAAATGTCCCTTCAATATTTCACCCTCCCTGTCTTCCTACACTCTTCAATGAGACCAAAAATGTCCAAGAAGCAGTTTCTTAATTGAGTTTCAAATGAAATATTCCCCTAAAAAAGGCTAAAAAAATAATTTATTTAATTCGGGAGGAGGAATGAATTTGTATTCATATATGTAGATTTTTTTAAAGCTTAAAGTATATACATGTAAAAAAGGTGTTAGTTAACCATTGAACAGTAAAATTAAAGGCTTTTATTTTCTACATTTTGCTTACCTTTATATTCTCATTTTAAAACAAATACATATTATCTGTATCATAAAGGGTTTTAAGTGAGATCATGTACAATAACAGTATTATCTTTTTCTATGACTTTAAAATTTTTTATTTTGGGCTCGACGCCTGTAGCACAGTGGTTACGGCGCTAGCCACATACACCAAGGCTAGCAGGTTTAATACCGGCTCTGGCCTGCTAAACAACAATGACAACTGCAACAAAAAATAGCCAGGTTTTGCGGTGGGCGCCTATGGTCCCAGCTACTTGGGAGGCTGAGACAAGAGAATCACTTAAGCCCAAAAATTGGAGGTTTCTGTGAGCTGTGATACCATAGCACTCTACTGAGGGTGACATAGTGAAACTTTGTCTCAAAAAAAGAAAAATAAAAAATTTTATTTTGTAGAAACTGCCAAGTTTGCTTTCCCAAGTTTAGGACAATTGCATAGAAAATTTAGAATCCAACTGAATCCGCTGGGGGACAGTACTGAGCCCTTGAAGATGAACACAAAACCAGATTGCTGTAGCAAATACCAATTAGGAAAAGATAGCCACCCAACATGCAAAATTTCAGGCACCTGAGTGCCCAACCTCGCCCAAAATATCTTCCCACCAATCCACTTCACAAAGTAGCATTACAACAACTTCTTTCATTTAGGGTGGTTTTCAAAAGTATATTCTGTGCAATTCCATAATTCAGAAAGACAATCTATGAAAAAAAACAGGGCTATGGCCAAATAAGTTTGGAAAATGCTAAAAGTTATGCTCTTCCTTAAAGAATACTGTAACACGCAGAGTATTACAAAGAATATTGACTTAACACCTCTCAGAAATCCTATAGAAAAGAATTCTTTGTACCCTCCATGAATTCCCACCAATAAAAAATAAATAATTAAAAACAAAACAAGGAAAAGAAAAGAAAAAAATAATCCTTTTTAAGTTTGTACAAGTACTTCCCAAAAACTCAATTCATCACAAAGCCCTCATTCTAGTGTTCCTGAATATTATTTGGGAGATTGAGATTTATCAAATTGGATACAAAAAGCCCCATATGTCATCTAAGAGAAGCAACATATTCCACAAACACCTACTGTATTTCAGAAATTAATTATTCTGTAGTTTGGTAGAGTTTAGTCATTTCCAGAAGAACTGGCTACCTGGTCCATGCTCCTTATTCTTTTGAACTGTAATGCATTCCTTATTCACCAAGGAACTTATGAGATGGGCTAGGGGCAGAGAGATTTGATCTTACAAGTTCTGGCACACAGGACTCTTGAAAGAGCTAAGAGGCATCTTGAGACGTTTGCAATGGCACCATTGTTTCCTACAAATCAGACTCCTCTCTTGGGGCTCCAAGCTGAGGGTACCTTAGATGTTAAGCCCCTTCTACAGAGAAGTAATGAAATAAAAATATGTCAGCTCCAACATGTCTTTGCAGGTGATCCTTATCAGTCATATGGGGGAAACTGAGGCAGTTTAGCAAAGTCATCATCACCAGGAATGCCCCAGTAGGGTCATCCCCAGAAGACATTGGGTTTTCAGAATGAAGAGATCTAGGTCTGGAAGGGGAACAGGGTGTATCTGGGTAGAGCTACACTAGCAGGGAATGTGAGGGAACAGAAATCGGGAGGAGGCTACAAAGCAAAATGGTGCTGATGGTGTTTAAAAGCAGAGAAGTATTGTCCCACTGCTCCAAGCCCTTCCAAATCTCCTGGGCTGGGAGGCTTTGCATTTTGCATCAAAGGATATTATAATTATCAATCTGCTAATTACAAATGTCAATATTACCAATATCAATCACCTAGTCTAGTCCTCACATTTTAGTGATGAGGAAACGGAGGCCTAGAGAAAGAAAATGGCTTGCCCAAGATCACACAGCTGGCTGGGGGCCGAGGTGGACCCTGCACCCAGCCCCACAATGTTCCCATCGTCCTTCTGCTGATTTAAAAGACCCCCCTACCCACCCGATCAGAAGCACGTAAAGAGTGAAAACTCTGAAGCACACTGTATAAGATATTTCTTGCAGCTTTGCCATTAGCTCCTTTTAAAAACCTGAGCCTCAGTTTATCCATGCCATGAGGACAAGCTGTTTTCTTCACTTCTCTGTCTCATGAGCCAGTTCTAGAAATTTACATATCAAGAGAAAGGAGAAAACGGTGTTGAAAGAAAGGCTCCTCATTTTATTCCCTCTCAAGGCCCAAAAGGATGGAGTCCACATAAGGTTGGCCCCTTTTAATTGAGTGCAAAGCCCAGAAACAACAGATCATTCTCTGAGCTCTACTTTGAGGAACCCAAAGTCTCCCCAACAACAAGCTTGGTAAAATATGGGTCAAATGAGTTCCAAGCGCTGACTTGAATCTCAAAGACACAGAAAGTAGCACTTGAAGGGAATAAGTGGAAGTGGAGGGAGCTGTCTCACCTGGTTGATTTGCCCCGGTGATGGGCTGCACTGTGGCTGTGGCTACATTCCTTATTCCCCAGGCTCTCCTGCTTGTGTATTGTGTTGTTCAGCTCCAGCCGGCCCCCTCCAAGAGTCCCTGTCCACCCCCTTGGTTACCCAAACAATACTGCATCACTACATCCCAGCCCCACACCCCATCCCCAGATATAGGGTCTAAGAAGGTCACCTGGGTGAGTGGGGTGCTGTCAGAAAGGACTGGGCCATGGTCAAGAAACCAACAGAGCCTCCAGCAGAGATGTGAAGTCACTGAACTAGAGTAGGTTTGCCTTCTGACCTCCCACCTCCAGGCAGCCATCCTTCCCGTCTTCCTCGACCTCCCAGGGTCTTTGAAACGGCACACAGATACGCACCATCAGCTGGAACACCTGGTGCATGGCCTCTCTTTGCTCCATCCCACCATCAGTGGGCCTCTGGGAGGCCTCTGATTCTCCCCCACTCTGCACGTGGTGGAGAGCTCCTGTAGCCGAGAGGACAGTCCTGCTTTCTCTCCTGCAATCTCTCACGCTCTCTAGATTCTTCCTTAGTCAGAGGAAGAAGGTAATTTATCTGTTGTTTTTTTTTTTAAAGATTAAGTGAGGGAATAATTGTGAGTATATTTTGCAAACTCTAAAGTAGCCTCAAATGCAAGGGATTAGTGTTATCTGAAAATTCTATTTCTGTGTAACACATGTGATTCAAAACATGAGATGGATGGTGCTAAGAATGAAGGTAATGAAAGAAATGAAGGTAATCAATGTGAATGGTATGTTTCAGAGCCTAATGGCAATAAGAATGAAAATGGGTACAGTAATATTATTAAAGATGTTCAATTAAGCCCAAGTGCCCATTGACCCACAAATGGATTAATAAATTGTGGTACATGTATACCATGGAATACTATGCAGCCTTAAAGAAAGATGGAGACTTTACCTCTTTCATGTTTACACGGATGGAGCTGGAACATGTTCTTCTTAGCGAAGTATCTCAAGAATGGAAGAAAGAGTATCCAATGTACTCAGTCCCACTATGAAGCTAATTTAAAGGTTTCATATGAAGGCTATAACCCAACTATAGCACAAGAATATGGGAAGGGAGGGGAGGGAGGAGGTTGGGAAACAGGGAGGGTAATTGGTGGGGCCACACTATGGTACATCTTAGAAGGATTCAGGCGAAACTTACTAAATGCAGAATACAAATGTCTCCATGCAATAACTAAGAAAATGCCATAAACGGTATGTTAAACAGTTTGATGAAAACATTTCAGATTGTATATGAAGCCAGCACATTGTACCCCTTGATTGCACTAATGTACCCAGCTATGATTTAATTTTTAAAAGTGTTTAATTACTTAAATAAATTATTAAATTTAAGTTAGGTTTCCCAATACTTTATTTCAAATTGAATTGGAGACTACATTGAAATGAAATGGAAAAAAAAAACATAAAAGGAAAGAAAACATAAGATGAAATGAAACAAATAAATTTTTAAAAAGCCAAGTTGTCCTGATTTTGATACTTGGCCCCCATGAGAAGCTGAAGTGAATGCTGAAAGTTTCTGACCCCCACACCTGCCACCCTTCCAGAAGGCCCCCTTCCTACCCAGTGCCTCCTGACTCATGGCCTGTCTTTGGAGCCTCCTGATCCCCTGCACACACTTGACAGCCACCCGCTCGGCTTCTCAAGGGCAACGCGAGATTCCCGAAACGTGATCCCAGCTCACTGTCCTAGGGACAGTTGTTCACAGTGGAAAAAATCTCCTTGTGGTATTCAGCTTGTTTGGCAGCCTCTGCCAGGAAAAGAGGGGGGGAAATTTGCAAGGGATTTGGTGGCACATTGCTCACTTGCCCCACCTGCTCCCTGTCCTCCTGAGGGGAGGCAGCTGCCTGTCCCCAGAGCATGCCATCTCCCGCCCAAGAATTACAGGATCTGACTGTACTCCCAGGTGACACAGAGTCAAACACTGCCTGGAGAAGCTGCATGAAAGACCCCTATCCAAGAAGAAATCATTCACACAGCTGTTGCTAAGAAACCTGAGTGGGACCAGAGTGAGCCATGCCAAGTTGCTGAACCCAACCAAGTTTAAATTTGAAATAAAATTTAACAGGATAATCAACTGAATTGTTGCTGGACCAAAGAGTCCATCTGCCTGTCACCCATGTCAGTCAAGGGAGATGCAGAAGAGAGATCAACAATTTCAGTTTTATTTACAGAAAGCCAGCAATTCCAGAGAGCAATGTGGATATCTCCCCAAAGAGCTGCTCTGCCCTCCTATTTCTCTTTCTTACATTTTATTCTCTCTCAATAAAAGTAAACATCAGCAATGTTATTACTCATCATAGTATATGTCAAACAGATTTCCCCTCATAGGTTACACAACATCTTAAAGTGCTTATATCTTCAAAGCATTTTTATTCTAGACTAAATTTATAGTCAGTCAACACTTCACTGGGTGCAGAGAGTACTCTGGGTCCTTGACCAGCATTATGAAGTCCAGTTCCCCAACTTATCTATGACAGTAGCCTTGGAAATGAATAAATAATCTGCAAATGTCAACATGTAGGCTCATCCAGCCTTGTTAGGGCCTGACCAGCAGCGCCCTACGTGAAATGGCTGGTAACGGCTCAGGTTAACAGTGGCTGGTAATGCTGCCCAGAGAAGCCACATAAAAGACCCCCATCCAAGCAAGAAATTCACTCAAACAGCTGTTGCTAAGAAACCTGAATGGGACCAGAGTGAACTGTTGCTGAACCAAATCAAGTTTGAATAAATAAAATTTAAGAGGATAATCAATTGAATTCATTTAAAAAGAAAAAAAATGTAGAGAAGAGGAAAAATGACTTCTATTTTTCACTTACATCCAACTTTTTACTGTTAATATGTAATTGATTTTCAAAAAGTCTTTTAAATAGAAGAAAGAAAAAAGCCAAAAATAAATGTGTACGTTTTTACAAATAATTCAGGATAAGACCAAATATCACAATGTTCATAGAACTATACTGCAGATCTTTCTTCCATTGAAGTCACCTCTGTTAGTCCCTCAGGCTTTCATTCTTGAGCCATCTGCCCCCTGTTCCCACATAACAGTGAGCAGCAGTGGGCTGAGCCCAGGTATGTAGAGAGGCCCATCTGCAGCTGGGTTGGGTGACTGTCACCATCCCTCACCACCTCGCTTCCTCGCACCTGGTTGGTTGCTGAGGCAGCCCCTGGTCAATGCAAAAGGGAGACCCCAAAACAGAACTGAGTCTCAAGACTGGGTCACAATTGTGTCTGAGTAACCCTGATGGGAGGGCTGATGGTAGGACTTGGAAAGAGGTTGACCCTTGAAAACTCCAGCTGGAGACGTGAGTACTAAGACACTCGGAACAGCAAATGAACCCTCCCAGACGGAATAGCCATGTTGGAAGCATGAAAGTATGTGGTGAGTCCTGGGCTCACAGCGGCAACCTGACAGCAGTCTTTGTTTACCGTTCACTTCCATGGCTCCGTGCACTATCTATGTGCCAGTGACTCAAATCTTCTGAGCTCCTGACCAACTGACCCAGCACAGTATTTCCACTGGGCTATCTCTCAGACACCCCAAACTCAGCAAGCCCAGAGACTTTGAGCCCTTGATCCTCTGCCTGTAATCTCTTCTTCTTCCAGTGTTCTCTGTCTCCAGGAATAGAACAGTCATTCACATAGGTACTCATGTTAGAAACCTTGAATTTGTTGTTGACACAGCTGAGCTTCTCACTTCTAATCAATTATCGAGTCGTACAGACTCACATTCTTAACCACGTCAAATCCACCCCTCTTCCCCATCCCTACTGCCACATGCCTAGCCAGGCTATTGTATCTCTCCCCCCAAACTCCCACAAGATCCCTCTAACTTGTCACTCAGTCTCCACATTTTTCTCCCAATCCATTTGTCCCAAGTCTCCAAAGCAATCTTTCTTTAATGGAAAACTCATTAACACTTTTCTCCTTCAAATCATTTGATGACTTCCCAGTTAAGTCCAGAATTCCCAATTGAGTCTACCAGGCTTCGTCTAGTTTTCCATTCACTCAATAAATGTTTACAGAGAACTATTAGGTACCAGGTGCTGCCCATGCACTGAAGTCAGCAGTGAATGAAACAGACCTAAACTCTGCCCTACGAGACCTTACAGGGAAAGACAGAAAATAAAGAAGTGTGAGTAAAATATGTAACAGGTTAGATTGCGTGGATAGCCAAGGATAAAAACAAAGAAGAGAGGAAATTTCAGGGTGAAGACTGAAAATTTGTGATAGAGAACTGAGAGAAGCTTGCGAGTGAAGACATGAAAGGATGAAATAGCAAACTCGTGTGTGTCCTGGGTGAGAGACTTCCTGGCAGAGAAAGAAAATGCAAAGACCCTGAGAAAGGAACCTCCTGGGCATGTGCAACATATACTGAGCAGGACAAAAAGATGAGCGTGCAAAGAGTGGTGAGCGCAGTAGGGGAGATGTTGCAAGCAAGCCCTGTAGGTCATCTGAAGTACAAGACCATTACTCACCAAAGATGGGAACTGAAGAGTCACGAGAAGATGAATGACTTAGGAGAACCCACTATGTGCTCTGGGGCACTGTTGTAGGCACCGGGCACTGAATGTTAAGAAAGATAAGGTCTATGCACCCGCCCCAGGTTGCATTCGACTGCAGGAAAACAGGTCATACAAGTAAGTAGTAAGTGAATGAGATCATCTTGGATAGAGAGAAACACAACTAATAAAAAGTAAAACAGTAAAATACTTTGTCATGATGTAGTGACAAAGTGCCTGCCATCTTCTGATGGCAAAGGAAGGTCATCTGAGGCAGTGATGGGACCAAAATGTAAAGAAGACAACGCCGCAGGGAGGTCTGGAGGATCCCACACGAAGGAGCAGCAGGTGCAGGGCCTGGCGTGGGCCTGAGTGGGAGGCTCTGAGGCCACATGGAAGTGGAGCTAGAGGGGCTGGAGAACAGAGGGTGCATGGAAGTTAGTGGCAGGGCTCATGCACTATAGGGGGGAGGTCATGGCTAAGCTCACAGATTTTATTTTAAATAAAATGAAACTATCAGAAGATTTTTTAATAAAATAATCTGACTTATGTTTTTTGAAATACTATGGCTCCTTAGGTACAAATTCATTGAAGGGAAACCAGAGTGACCACAGACAATACAAGAAATGCTAGTGGCTTGGAAGAAAGATGTGCTGGATGGGAGGACGTAGATTTTTAATACTATATTTTGGAGAACTTGCTAAAAGCTTGGATGTGGAGTGTGAGGAAAAAAGCAAAGATGACACCAACCTTGATATGAGTGTCATTCTACAAGACGAGGAAGAATAGAAAGTGGAAGTCAGAATAAAGAGTTATTATCTGGCCATGTTAAATTTCAGGTTCTTCTTAGACTTCCAGACGGAGAAGTCAAGTGGGAAGTTGGATACATGAAAAGAAAGATTAAGGAGAGATGGCTCTGGAGTCTCCTGCTGTGGGTACCATGTAAAGCTTTGAGGTGATGTAGAACTGCTTAGGAAAGATTCTAACTACAAAAGAGTTGAGAGTCACTAGGCACTCTAACGGTTACAGGCCAAAGAAAAGAGAAAGAGCCAAGAAAGAGTAACTGGTAAGACGTGCAAGTGAGCTGAATGCTGCCAAGATGCCAGTAAGGATCCAGAAAAGCAACAGTTGAACCTGGCAATGAGAAAGTCACTAGTGACCTTGAAAGATTAATTTCACTGCAGGGAGGTACAGAAGCCCAAATGGTAAGGAGAGGAAAGAATAGGAGATGAAGAGGAGGATACAGAGAAAATAGATGGCTTTTTCAAGAACTTTTGCCGTGCAGGATTTTTGCTGCTGTTGTTTTTAATGATATCTTGGAGCGTGCTTGTATGACAATGGAAAATATCCAGGAGAGAGAGGAAATGATTCTCAGTAAGGGGCAAAATCCAAGTAATGTCCTAATTAATTCCCAGTTCCCAAAGCCGCATGCAGTTGATTTTCCTGCCTTCCAGAGCCGTAGACTGTGCCACCAGCTGTGGCGAGTCACTAAAAGATCGTCCTTCATCACAGGACACTGGATGATGGGGTATGAATGGATCAACTGAAACCCATTAGTAGAGCTGGGAAAGAGCTCCCAGTGCAGATCGGAAAGAGGGTGCATCGGTGATGGCACCAAGGTAGCAAGCAGCTGGGCGTGGACTGGCGTTCAGAACAAGCCTGCTTCTAAATTGAGGGAAGGCTGTTAATGCACAGCAAGGATAGACTGCTCCTCAAGAACGGGGGCACCATTTCAATAGCCATAGTGCCTAATATTATATCAGCCACAAAGGAGCTACTCAACAAAGGATTGTTGGGTAAGGGAAGGAAGAAAGGAATGAGGGAGGGTAAGAGGGAGGGAGGGAGGGAGGGAAGTTATGCAAGATGTAAGATTACTGCCCAGGTGAAGAAGCCTTAGAGATCTAAAGTACAACATGAATTTGGACGAAAGTTGATAAAATGATGTTGTATTAGGGACCTTTGTTAAATAAGTAGATTTTACCTGCTCTTGTCAAAAGAAAAGTAACAACATGATAGATGTGTTAATGTACTTCACTATAGTAACCATTTTAACTATCTATATGTATCCCATAACATCATATCGTAAGCCTCAAATATACACAACAAAATATATTTTTTAAAAAAATACTTTATTATCCTTATCATAGTTTTAAAGAACGTGTGAGTTTCTATTTGCCTTTTTTCCTTTAAACTCCTCATTAACACCAAGTAAACGAAAACATTTGCTAAAATTTTAATTTATTAGTAAGCTACTCAACACACACACACTACTCACACAAAGACACACCATTTTTGTATAATATATAGCCATCTCTTGGAGATTCACAGAGGACCCCACTTGATTGACCCAGTTTGTAATTTGTAATCTGTGAGGAAAAAAAATGAAGCAGAGACAGATTCACAGAATCACTTTCCTTTATCTGTGAAAAGACATTTATGCTGCCATAAAGATGGCCAGGATAAAAAGCCCCCACAGGGCCAAAGAAGGGCTGCCTTGCCGTGTCCTTGCAAGGTGAACACTCACTCTTCAATGCTCTCTTGTGAATGAGAGTCAGCCTCGTGGTAGAACCACCTACCTACATTGTAAAGTTTCCCTGCCCTACTCTGACTAAAGGAATTCAAAGGAAATACAGCCATGGATTTTTGTCTCCAAGAAGAACATGGATTCCTGTATTTATGAGCTCTGAGCTGAACGAAGAAACCAAAGGGAATTCTATACCAACTATATTTCCTCCTGTTTCATTCCCTCCCCTTTGACAGCCACTGGGTCTGATTCTACAAGCAATTTATGGTTTATGCAGCTGCTTTGACAACAGGTTTGGGGCTTCTTTGGTTTCAGCCATCAGCTCAGCCCCGTGCAGCCCTCTTGTATCTGCCAGGGCTTAGGAGGTGTGCTACCGACCACCCCCATCCCAGGGGCAGCAGATGTTCTGAGTGGGGGCAGGGGGAATGAATGGCTCTCTCTCTCTCCCACCCTCGCCATCCAAACGGCAAGGAGTGTCAACTCTGGCTTTCTCCAGGCACGGCCACAAGTCAGCTAGGAAGATGGACATGGCACACACTTTTGTTTATTCTATGACAGATACCTGGAAGTAGAAGAGAGGACGAACCAACTTCTTTGCCTCACAGTAAGGCAAAAATTCCTCTGATATTCAAATCTTCATCTTCAATCAACTCTCTCTCTCTCTTTCTACCTCTCCATCTTGCCCACATGCTTCTGTACTAGATATCATCACAATATGCTTAAGCTGAACTCATAATCTGCTCTCATAAATCCCCTTGCAAATGGGCATCTCCCTTAACCTGGTCCCCCTTCAACCTATGAAGCTTTCTTTCAGTCTCTCAAACCCCACCACCTCTCACCTTCTCCACAACCATTACCCTCTCTCAAGCCCCAACATCTTTTCCCTGAATCACCATCACCCTCTCCTAACGTGCCTCACTTCCCCACGCCTTGTTAATCTCTGCATCTAACAGGGACAGGCCTGCCCTAAGGTGAGCCCAATGCACCAGGCACTTGTCTAGAGCCCTCCCCTTGAGTACCTGAAGAGCCTGTGGCTTAGAGCCAATAGAATGTGGCCAAGGAGGTGGGCTGTGGCTCTCCTGATTCCTTTGCTTTCTGTAAGCCGTCATCTTAGCCACCAGGACTGATTCTCCTGCTGACTTTGAATACAGCAAACAGCCATGTTGTGACACCTCTGGTGAGGTCCATATAGACCCAAACTGTGGGCAGCCTAATGGGCAGGACGCCTCCAGCCAATAGCCAATAAGAAGCTGGACTCCCACTCACACAGACGCAGGGAAATGAATTCTGCCAAAACTTGGAATGAACTTGGAAGCAGATTCTTCCCCAGGCAAGTGTCCAGATGAGAGCTCAGACCAGGAAACACCTGGAGACCCCGAGCGGAGGACCCACTTACACTGAACTTGATCAGTGAGGCAATAAACTGAGATGATGAACGTGTGTTGTTTTAAGCCAATAAGTTTGTCACACACTTACTCAGGAATAGAAACTAATAAAAACATGAATACTTTTATTAATATTTAAACTAATTTTTAAAAAGCAGTTTGATCATTTACTTCTTCAAAGGTCTCATTCCCTTTTATTCCTTCTTTCCTCCGCCCCATAGTTTCTAAGTCAGTGGGATCTTGCTGCAATACCTGTCCCTTAAACCCTGGCACTCCCCAGGATTCCCAGGACTCTGGCCCTCTCCCCTGCTAGCCCTTCACTGTGTCCTTAATCAACATCATCTACTCTCTCGCCCTGTGTGCTGATGATTCCCGAATCCTAACTCCTCTCCCAAACTTTGCAAGATCCAGCTTGAGGACCCACAGGCTCATCAAATTCAATCTGTCCAAAAGTAAAGCTATCATTCTTTCTGCTAAATCTGTTCTTACTCCTCTTCTTCCTTTCTTATTTTAGGGCCAGAACCTAGAGTCATCCTAGACCCTTTCTCCTCTTCCCACTCATGTCCTGTCAGCCACCAAGACTCACTTGTTCTCCGCCTTCCCCTCTATCACCTAATGCATCCCCTTCTCTCCACACCTACCACCCTTGCCATAACTCACAGCTCCTTCCTGTCCCCTGGGCTGCTTCACAAGGCCCGCATGGTAGGTCACTCTACTTTAAGTCTTGCCACCCTAAAATTCATCCTCTGCACTACTGCCAGAGGGGGCTATGCAAAACATAGTCTGACCACTATTCCAACTATCCAGTCTAGTGTCATGTGAAAGATGACAGCTTGTAAGACCCTCTGCCACTTGGCTTTTGTCTTCTCCCCCATCTGAACTTCCATCATTTTACTAAGCCAATTTTTAGTGGTTTTATTCAAATATACTGACATCCAATAAACTGTAGTTATTTAAGATGTACCATTTGATAAGTTTAGGCATATATATACATCCATGAAACTAACTCCACTGTGAAGATAAAGGAAATATCTAATACTCCCAAAAGTCTCCTCCTGCCCTTTTGTAATAGTACCTTTCTCCCAAGCACTCCCCAACCCCATCTTCCCAAGCAACCACCTATCTGCTGTTTGTTACTATGAATTAGTTTGCATTGTTTAGAGTTTTAAAATAAATGACATATCTACTATTTATTATGCATCTCTGGATTATTTTACTTGGCATAATTTTTATTTTGGTATGCATCCATGTTGTTACATGTACCAAGAGTTAATTCATTTTTATTATTGATTAGTATTCCCTTGTATGTCTGTGTCATAATTTGTCCATTCACCTGTCGATAGCTAACCAACGATTTCCAGCTTTGGGTTTTTACAAATAAGGGTGCTGTGAATATTTGCTTATGTGAGTTTTCGTATGGATAGATGCTTTCTTTAATGTTGGGTTAATACGTAGGAGTAGAATGACTGGATCATATAGCAGTGTATAGTTAACTTTGAAAAAATCTACCAAACTGTTCTCGCAAAATAGTTGCACCAATTTACAGTCCCACTAGGAATACATGAGAGTTCTAATCCCTCCACATAGTCACCAATACTCTGTATGATCACTTCTCTTCATTTTAGCCATTCTAATATGTATCTCAATATGGTTTTACTTCTCACATCCCTAACAACTAATAAGGTTAAACATCTTTTCATGTGCTTATTTGCCATCCTTATAATGTCTTTGGTAAAGTGTCTGTCCAAATCTTTTGCCTATAGTTGTGGGTTTTGGGGGGGGGGAGGGAGAGGTTAGACATTGTTTTGTTTTTCATTATTAAATTTTGAAAGTTCCTTATATACTCTAGATAGAAGTTCTTTATGAGATATAAATTTGTCCAAATGTTCTCCCCAGTTTTTCTTATTTTTCAATAAGAAAACTCTACAGTGAGTTTTTAAAAAATGGATTTTTTAAATTAAACAGTAATGTTGAATTTCAATCAAGTCTGATTTACCAGTTTCCTTCCTATGATTTCTTAGTCATGGCCCATAGGAGATACTATACCAAAGAAATCTTTGCATGACCCCAGGTCACAGAGATTTCCTTCTATGTTTTCTTTTATAAATGCTATAGTTTTAGGTATTTCAATCAGCGATGCTTCATTTTGAGTTAGTTTTATGTGGTTATGGATTAAACGTTCTGTTTTTTCTATTTATGTACTCAAATCCAATTGTTGCAGCACTACTTATCAAAAACTATGCTTTCCCCACTAAATTTCCTTCCTACCTTTGTTAAAAATCTGTTTGTACATGTGATATCTATTAGTATAGAGTATAAATGTCTTAACACAATAATTAAGCAAATAAGATGAGATATATATTAACCAGGGTGATGTAGGCATTCCTAATTCTATGTGAAATCAGCACATTGTACCCCATAAATGCATTAATATAAAAAAAAATCTGTTTGATCATATAAGTGAAGGTTTATTTCTTCCTTTTCTATTCTGTTTCATTGTTTATCTTAATGCCAATATCAAACTGTGTTAGTTATTGTAGATTTATGGTATGTCTTGAAATTAAATAATATTAGACTTCCACATTTGTTCTTCTATTTTAAAGTTGGTCCTCGTGACTTTTTGAGTCCACTTATTATTTCCTACGGGGATTCTCATTTGCAGGGATTTTATTTGGAATTGCATTGACTCTGCAGATGAATTCAGGGAGAACTGGTATCATAAAAATACTAAGTCTTTAAACTCATGGATAAGGTATATCTCTCCAGGTTTTGATTTCCTTTAGTTTCATCTCAGAAATGTTTTGTGGTTTTCATTGAAATATAGCCACCTCGGTCTCCCAAGGCCTCTGGCTCTGCCTCCTCAGCTCAGGGAATCCATGAACTCCTCTTGGCTTCCCCTTCCCTGCCACAGAGCCTGGAAACCGTCCCAGCACAGTAATGTGGAAGTATCTCGGGATTGTCCTATTTGTTTCTGCCTCTCAAGGACCACTGTGTAGTCCCTGATATTTTGTCTGAGTGTTGAGCTCTCCAGGCAGGAGGGCCAGTCAGCCCCCTTATTCCATCTTAGCAAAAGTGGCATCTCTACTGTGCTGATTCTATTTCTCCCCGGTACTACTCTGCTTCCTGCCTTCAGACTGAGCTCGTGCCAGTCCCTCAACAAGGGGTTCCTTTTCCCCTTTATGCCTGAATAACTCCTGCTTCTCTCTCAGAACTCAACTGAAATGTTCTTTAAGAACATCTCCCCTCTGTCCTGAAGCGAAGCACACCCCTCTCCCCTTTCCCTGTCTGTTACTCCCTTCTTTACTGCTATGTGGTCAAATTATCTGTCTATATACCCATTTTACCCCTTAATTAGAAGCCCTCAGACAGAAGGAGCCAAGGCTTACTCCCTTTCTTTCCTCTGTTTCTGGTGAAGACCTTGGCAGAGTAGCTACTCCATAATATTTGCTTAGCTACATCTTTGGGGCACAAATTGTACTCAATGGGTAAAAGCACCTATCTTCCCTTACAGACTATAGCTTCCAGGAGGCCAGGATGGCCAGTTCTGCTAATTCATCTCCACTATTGCTCAGTGGAATAAGCTCCTTCTAGAAACCAGATTGCTGGGTCAAGTGGTATTTTTAAAATGAAAGGTTAATGGCAAAAATGATTCTCCAGAAAGCTGTCAATTTATGCTATCAACAATGCATGAGGCTTGGCGCCTATAGCTCAAGCGGCTACATACAGCACCAGCCACGTATACTGGAGCTGGTTCGAATCTAGCTTGGGCCTGCCAAACAAGGACAACTACAACCAAAAAATAGCCAGATGTTGTGGAGGGCGCCTGTAGTCCTAGGAACTTGGGAGCCTGAGGCAAGAGAATTGCTTAAGCCCAAGAGTTTGAAGTTGCTGTGAGCTGTGATGCCATGGCACTCCACCCAAGGCAACAGCTTGAGACTCCGTCTCAGAAAAAAAAAAATGCAGGAGAGCTCCTACTTCTTCTTATCCTCAGCAACACTAAATAGTGTACTTGTTTTTTGTTTTGCCAGTCTAACGTGGGAAAATAGTATCTTATTTCTAAAATTACATTTCACCACTTATTAAATAAATCAGGTGTTAGGGACTTATTTTTAAACTAGATTCTCACTGAGGACCACCCTGCTTATTCAGCTGTCCCCACCCCACCACAGATTCATCCTTCACCCTCTGCACCTGCTCTACACCATGGACCCTGACTTGTAAAGACTGCACCCGGGGGCAGGGGGAGTCTCCTCACCCAGAGCTCCCACTCTCACACACTCCAATAAGCAATTCCTTCTCATGCCTCCTGACCCAGGAATGGTAATAGATTCCTGCTGTCACTAGTACCTGTATTTTTTATGGTCTTGGCCCTGGCTACAGCACTACAGACTGTCTCTTCATTGAACTTCTCTTCACTGAAATCCTTTGAATGAATAAGCCAGTTTCCCGCTGAGACCTGAGTGATACAATAACCTTTGCCCATTTTTTATATTGTAGTTTCACATTATATCTTATTGGTTTGTGCAAGCTCTTTATTTTTTTATGTGTTATTTTTTTGAAACAAGGGCTCACTCTGTTAACCCATGTAAAGTATAGTAGCATCATCATAGCTCACAGCAACCTCAAACTCCTGGGCAAAAGTGATCCTCCTGCCTCAGCCTCCCAAGTAGCTGGGACTAAGGGCGCCCACCACAACGCCCAGCTAATCTTCTATTTTTAGTAGAGACAAGGTCTGGCTCTTATTCAGGCTGGTCTCAAACTCTTGAGCTCAAGCAATCCTCTCACCTTGGGTTTCCTGAGTGCTAAGATCTCAGGCATGAGCCACCATGCCCAGCCTGTAGGAGCTGTTTATATTTGGACATAGTACCTGTCGCTAATATATTAATATACATGGAAAACATTCTTTCTCAATTTGTATTTTGTCTAAGACAGACTTTGTGTTTTTCTACCACACTAAAGATTTTTCTCTCTTAATTTTAGCTTAATTATTAGAATACCAAGAGGAAAAGGCACTCTGACTTACTCCCAGATTTTATTAGAAAACTACTTTATACTCGCAGTCCACAGGTTATGAATGAGATATGTTCTGTTCATTTGTTCTTTAGTTGAATTTGCATGTGAATTAGAACAGGTACATTTACCTATTACCTGTCATAGCCTCCATTCATAAGTACAAGTTGTATGTAAGTCAAATGTTTGTAACACAGGGACTGCTGTATATCATTTCATTTTTAATTCTGTTCCTGGGGTCAGGTTAGTTTCTCCAGGGGTTAATACAATCTTGATTACCTCAGGCTAATTTAGCATCCAAGTGCTTTCTTAGGAGGAATTCACAGATCACCTTGGGCCTTCTTGCTGTCTATGATCCTCTCCCTTCAGTTAGTTAAGTTGACCTAACTTCTCTGATAAGCTCCAGGAAGGCAGAATCTTGTCTCTGTGTCACCACTGCAGCCCCAGCTTCCCCGAACAATGACTAGCACAGGTCAGTGTGCAACAAACGTTTGCCAAATGAATGAAGAACAAAGAAGAAGGAACAGCATTTCCTTTCTAATTTCTTGTTCATGAATTCTATCCCATCACGTGATATGTGAGGTTAAATTAAGTTCACAGACTCATCCTACATCCCTCATTGCTGAATATCTCTATGGTCACCTTCGAAGTGCTTCTCTTAGGAAGCTGTGCACTGACGCCAGCGCCTAATCCACCCTTCAAAGTGCTTTTTCTAGGATGAGTTTGAAAACTGAATTGTCAAACCTTATACTATAATAGCTGTAATGGCCATTCTAGAAAAGAGTTCCAAAATTGCTTTGAAGGGTGGACTAGGCCCTGGCATCAGTGCACAGCTTCCCAAGGAGAGCACTTCAAAGGGGACCATAGAGATGGTCAGCAGTGAGGGATGTAGCACTTTTTCTAGAATGAGTCCCCAACTTAATTGTCCAACCTCATTATTTGACCTGTAACAAAAGTCCTGGTAGATTGCAAAGTTGTGGTTTTGTCTCTTTTTCTTCACCTTAATACTATAAAGCTAGCTGCGCTTCCCTGGGAGTATATGTAGAGATCAGAACAACTATCCTAAGACAGGAAGAAGGAATGCTATCATTTGGAAAAGGGCATAGAATTATAGACTCAACATTCCCTTGAGTTTGAGTGTGGGAAGGTCAAGGTGAGGGGCAAGAAAGATAGACCGGGAGGTGGAGATAGAGGATTGGAAATGCCCTGGGGGTTTATACCTGGGCCACATCCCTGAGTCATGATAAACTTGAACCAATGGCCCCAAAGATGCGGAAACACCTCCTCAGGAAAGAAACGAATGGGTAAAGCAACCAGTTGTCAGAAGCTGGGCTGGCCTTCGCAGGCTGGCTGTTCATCATGTGAGCAGCGCCTTCTATTCAATAAACACTGTTCTAATCATCTGACCTGCAGCAGAGAATAAAATATCAATTTATATTTTAGCTATCATCCTTTCTACACACTGGAACATTTTCCCTATCCACTCTGCAAATATTGTCCATATGGGAACATGACCCTACAGGGGTAAAGTCCTCTAACAACTGTTCATTCTCCACCTATAAGGCCAACCCTCAATATTCCCCAGGCATGTATGAGCCTCAAGGAAACTACTTAGTAGAGGGAAGAAGGGACAGTGCTCACAGAGAGTCTGGTAGGAGATTCCCAGCTGTGGAGAAGGGAGGTGAAAACCTCTAAGACATGGCCTTTCATGCTTATCAAACTAATCAAAATGAAATATGGTTTTTTTCAGTGGAGTCTTCCATCACCCCATAACCATCTCTCTCTCAAAGCACAGTCTGAATGATAAACATTTCCTTAGAGCTTTTCTCTTTTTCCCCACATTAACAACATTTAATCAAAATTCCAGAACTTCCTTCCCGAGTGATTAGGACACACCGACAATTGCCCATCACAGCAGAGTTGGTGGGAGGGCCCTTCTCAGAGACTTCTCCAGCACAGACCTCCACTGGACACCCACCTCCTACATTAGCACGTAGCTGGGGATGTGCCCCAAGACCCACATAATCCTCTCTGTGCTCCCCACTTGCCCTAAAATGCTAAAGTCCTCCTCAGAACTGTATCTTTCCTGAAATAAATGCTAATAATATTTTTCCCTGAAAAGCTGAACTTTTTTTTTACATTTACATACAGGGAAAAAAAAGCATTATTTTTACTTTTTCCTGAGACAGAGTCTCACTCTGTCACCCTAGGTAGAGTGCTGTGTTGTCATAGCTCACAGCAACCTCAACTCTGGGGCTTAAGCAATCCCCTTGCTTAAGCCTCCCAAGTAGCTGGGACTACAGGTGTGTACCACTGCAGAGGCACGGTCTCACTCTTGCTCCAGCTGGTCTTGAACTCCTGAGCTCAAATGATCCACCTGTCTCAGCCTCCCAGAGTGCTGAGATTGCACTCATGAGCCACCTTGCCCAGCCTCACTAGGCATTATTTGAGATGATACATCTAGTGTTCTCTGCCCAAGAGAAATTCAGGAGGGGATTTCAGCATGAAGGCCTTTAATGTGCTAGGGAAACTCTTTCTGGTTTAACAGGTTTTAATTTTAAATGTTACCTAGAGAACTTATAACATAGGACTTGGCAGACGGGAGAAACTCGGGGGACAAGTGGGTGGGAGCTCTGTTTTCTGTCCATGAGGAGAGGGACAGGCCAAGAACGAGGCAGCTGATACCCATCGTTCTTCCACAGAAATTGTGAAGACCACTCTCATTTCTCCTTTCAATGATTCCCAGGACTCATTGCAAAAGAAGACAAATGGCAAAAAGAAATATTAAAAAAATGTCGGTTTTAATTTGCATTTCCCTGTTATTTACAAAATATTCTTTATGTGTTTGCCACCTCTTTGTAGAATTTTGTAATGGATATTTTGTAAACAAAGGTATATTTAGCTACAGTTTCCCATTTCCCTATGTATGAGGCAATTCTGAGGACACCCGTACCGTGGAGTGATACTCAACCTTAAAAAGAAATGAACTAAAATCTTTTGCAGCAATTTGGATGAAACTGGAGACCATTATCCTTAGCGAAGTATCTCAAGAATGGAAAAGCAAACACCACATGTATTCTCTAGTAACTTGGAACTAATTGATGGGCACACATGGGCAAAAGTAGTAAAACTCATTAGAAATAAAGAAGGGGGTGGGGGAAAGAGGGGTAAAAAACTACCTATCAGATACAATGATCACTTGTAGCCCTGACTTAAGCTTTATAACAGCTATCCAAGCAACAAAAACCTTTATACCCCCTTAATATTTTTAAATTAATTAATTAATTAATATTATAATATATGATTCCCAGGAGGACTAGGAATTTGTCTCAATTATTCCATCAGAGGGTTTAAAGATAAGTTTTGGTTTTATTAAATACTTTGGGTTAAAAACAAATCCAGAAGAAAAAGGCTGGCTTCACCCAGAATCACTGCAAACATAGACGTTCCCATCCTAGCCTGTTGTGAAAGGGGGGTTGTGACTCAGGAGGCAGCTGGTAGGGAAGAAGGAAGAGATTTCACCAGTTGTTGCTCACAAACAAATAAGATTTTTTGTATGTAACCTGAGTCTCCACAGGGCCCCCACGTACATTGGAATGTGGTGGCAAATGGGGTGTCATTACCCCATGTAAGTATCATTGGCACTTGCTCTTAGCTACACACTCAGCAGAACTTTAGCTTCCTACAATTCTTTCCAAATCTGTCAAAATTTCTGCTGAGGTCTTTGTATATTCACAAATAAATGCATGGGCTATTAATGGCCTCCGCTAAATACTGCTAATGGCCACTGCTAATGTCCTCTGCTAATACTATGTGCATTGATACTTCCTTGAGTGCTACTGACTTAAAAACGGATGTCATACGACTTTCTGTGCAATAGAATTAAACATGCACTTCGACCAAATCATGCTGCAAATTTAATTTTCATCCACATTACATACATATAAATAAAACATACAGAGAGAAATGTGGCCTAATTATTCTTTTACAGTAAGTCTCCTAGGTGGAATTAGTGTTATATGGAACTCTCACACTATTATTAAAAGAAAAAGTATAATTCAAAATGGTGGAATCCAGTCAGATGTTCTGAATAAAGTTGATTTTCAACTGTGCTTGGAAAACATAAAAGGCTGCGGCATGGACTCTCTCTGCAGTTTAGATCTCTGTATGCTTGTTTGGTACCCTTAGACATTTTCCACTCGAGGGAACTTATTTCACCATTTTATATGCAAGTACATTTAAATCTACAGAACCGAGAGTCTCAAATGTTCCAGGCTCTGAGGAAGACAAAAACTCCCTCACTTAGCTCCATGTCATAATAATCCAAGTCTTAACTTGAAGATAATCAGCTTAGGATGCCACAAAAATAGCCACTTGGTTCCTCAGCCCTTCTCTGCCCTTGCTCCAACCCCAAGCAAACATTTTCCCATTGGTTCATCTCAAGGTGCGAAAACTGGAGTAAACACAGGTACAGGACTTAGAAAGTTCTAGGGCAATCAACTTCCAGATCCACTGCTCCCACATATTTCTCTGCTGAAACTCATCTCTCACCACCTCAATCGAGTTGTCCATTTCTACTTTTCCTTTCACAGTCCTACTTCTTCCACTTTGGCAAAAAAAAAAAAAAAAAAAAATTGATACCTTTAATTCCTCCTGATCCTTCCTACAGTGCATTTTCTCAAGGCAAAAAGAAAAAAGAAAAGAAAAAGAAAAACTAGAGTGCCAAAAACAGGGACATTTGAAACTTAATGTCTGCAAAAAACTACAGGAGAGATGTCTGTCTATCCCTTCTTTGACATATTTCTGATACTACAAACTCTGGCATTAGGAATGGGAATTGGAACCAGAATAAGGATGTTCTTAATTTAGATATACAGAAGAATAGGATGTCAGGAGGGATGACAAATTTAATTTAATGACTATCTCTTTAATTCCCTGTTATCAAAAGATACAATGCTCCTGAGAAGGGTCATGTAAGAATAGATACAAACAATTGTATAACACTGTCTTAAAATAGCCTTTATTTTTAAACATACAGACTTGAAAAGTAAAACTAAAATTATTGATGAAAACAGGGTATTGGCAAAAATATAAATAACTTCAAATTTTTTATGTAGTTATCAAAGTTGACTTTGGAAATTGATTACAAATTAGCAATATCCAATGCAAAACTTGGAAAGTGCTATATGATTATAGAAAAAGTCATAACTTTTGGTGTGCTGTTGGTAGCTATGATGATACCAGATGCGTTACAGCATCATTTATTATTCAGTGATTCATGCATTCATCCATTCATCCAACAGATATGCATAACTGCTTAGTTCCAGGCACTATTAGGGTAATTAGAATACATTAGTAACAAAAAGATTTCTGCCCATACAAACGTTATAATCTAGCAGGGAAAAGCATGGTGGAGGGTGGTGAGTTGTTTATTGCAAATATTCAATTGCCCCAAAACGTAATGGCTTAAAAGAACACACATTTTTTATCTCACAGTGTCTGTGAGTCAGGAACGCAGGCATAACTTGGTTGAATCCTTTAATTTGCAATCTTTCACAAGGTTGCAATCCAAGTATCAGCCCAGGATTTGTGGTCTCATCTGAAGGCTTCACTAGGGAAGGATCCACTTGTAAGTTCACTCAGTGATTGTTGACAGCATACAGTTCCTCCAGGGTTATTGGCCTGGCAGCCTTAGTTACCATCAGACTCCTGGCCAGAGGTCCCCTCTGTGTTTCTTGCCACATGAGTTTCTACCACATGGCATTTTGCTTCATAAAAAGGAAGACAAGAAGGCAACAGAGTCTGCTAGCAAGATAGAAGTCAAAATTTCATCTGATCATGGGAGCACCATCTCTCAACTAGCTGTATTCTGCTAGTTAGAGACATGTTACTCAAAGGAAAAGAATGACACAAGGCTGTGAACATCTGGAGGTGAAGATCACAGGCACCGTCATATGCTGCTCACCCCCACCCATTACAGAAGGTAAAGGAATTGGGAGCACTAAGCCAGGTAATATGGATAGCAATTTTTTTTTTTTGAGACATAGCCTCATTATGTCACCCCCGGCAGAGTGGCCGTGAAGTCACAGCAACCCCAAAATCTTGGGCTTAAGCAATTATCTTGCCTCAGCCTCCCAAGTAGCTGGGACTACAGGCACCTGCCCCAATGCCCAGCTAATTTTTGCCTGTAGTTGTCATTCTTGTTTAGCAGGCCCAGGCTGGGTTTGAACCCACCAGCCTTGGTGTATGTGGCCGGCAACCTACTCACTGAGCTACGGATGCTGAGTCAGGGTAGCAATTTTTAATAACATTCTCAAGTAGGTTTCATCGAAGAGACAATTGAAGAAAAACCTGAAGGAGGTAAAGATGTCAGCCATGGGAATATTTATGGAAACATTCCAGGCAGAAGAAACAGTGAGTCTAAAAACCCACAGTGGACTTACCCTTGGGATGCAGATTAAACACCAAGGAGACCAGTCAGTGCAGGGAAGGGAGAGGGCGAAGAGGAAGAGTAGCAGGGGATGAGGTCAGGGAACTGGGGTCGGGGAAATGACGCAGGCTCTTGTGTGCCATTGTGAAGACAATGACTTTTACTCTGGATGGAAGGGGCACGCTGCAGGGCACTTGTGCTTTAAATGTTGGCGTGGGTTGTTCTGTTGAAAATAAACTGTAAGAAGGACAGACAGAAGCAGGGTTCTGCCTTGTCCGTCAAGAGGATACTGCCGTAATTGAGAGGAAGGAAGCAGTGCCTTAGAGTTACGGAGAGATGGTGGAGAGAAATGGCCAGATTCTGATCCATTTCAAAGGAGAACCTACAATCAGAGGATTGAAGAACATTAGAGGGAGAGAGAGAGAGAGAGAAACAGGGAACATCTACAGGATTTGGTGATGGTTTGGATTTGGGGGTGAAGGTGAAAAATGGGAGTCAGGGACAACAGACCTAAGCAACTGCAAGGATCAACAGAGATCAGGAAGTGTTGAAGAGGCAGCAACTTTAGAACTGGAGATGAAGCTCCAGAGGTGTGTGTTTGTGGTGTCTGTTGGAAATGCGGAGGGAGTTATTGAGCAAGGTAGGTGAACATGTGATTCAGGAGTTCAGGACACAGCATTTCTGCAGTGAAATTGATTCCCTTTCCAGATTCCTTGGTATTTCATCAAAAAGTCCTTTAGCATATTGTGAAAAAATTATGGCAGACAAAATATCTTCCTAACAGATTAATGAATCCAGGGATATATCTACTAATTACCAATCAAATATCTATGTCACAATGCCCATCCTTATAGCAAAGGAAACAGCATTATTGTTAAAAATTATAGCTTGCAAAGATTTTTTTCTCTAGATCTGTAGCTGGTGAAATGACTTTCAAATTTCCCTACTTTTATTTGCATTAATTTGGGCTTTCTTTGGGAAGAGTGAATAGGAGCATCTGTCATCAACAGGGCTACTTTTATGCCCAGGCATGAGAGGGACTTCCTTTCTCAGATGCTTTAAATCTTTTGTTTGTTTGTTTATTTGTTTTCATTAAATCATAACTGTGTACAATGATGCATTTATGGGGTTTAGTGTACTAATTTAATATACAATGTGAAATGCTTACATTGAACTGATTAAAACATCCATTACTTCATTTACTTATTTGTTGTGGTAAAACAATTATACTCTTTTCTTAATAGTCTTGAAATGTACTATTGCATCATGCCTATTAGGTGAGGTCCCCCCCAAATACCCTCCCTCTCACCGTATCCCCCCTCCCCTCTCTCTCCTCTTCTCTTCTACTTTATGGACTATAGTTATATTTTACCTTTTATATGAATGTGTAGGTCATATATTGATTTCATAGTAGTATTGAGTACATTAGATTTTTTTTCCATTTTTGAGATACTTTACTAAGAAAAATATGCTCTAGCTCCATCCAGGTAAACATAAAGCATGTGAAGTCTCCATCTTTTTATGGCTGCATATTATTCCATGGTGTACATATACCACAATCTGTTAATCCATTCATGAGTCAATGGGCACTTGGGCTGTTTCCATGTCTTGGCTATTATGAATAAACATTCTGCAATAAACATTCTGGCGCAAATGTCTTTGTTGTAAAATGATTTTAGATCATCTGGGTATATACCTAGTAGAGGAATTATAGGATCAAATGGTAGGCCTACTTTTAGTACCTTGAGTGTTCTCCAAACGTCTTTCCAAAAATGTCATATTAGCTTGCATTCCCATCAGCAGTATAGAAGTGTCCCCTGTAGTTTTGGGACTTTGTTATGTGGGCTAACAAAAGCCTGTTTTAGGCTGGGCTTGGTGGCTCATGCATGTAATCCTAGCACTGGAGGAGGCCAAGACGGGTGGATTGCTTGAGCTCAGGAATTCAAAACCAGCCTGAGCAAGAGGGAGACCCTGTCTCTACTAAAAATAGAAAAACCTGAAGCAAGAGGATCACTTGAGACTGAGTTGGAAGTTGCTGTGAACAATGATGCCATGACACTCTACCCCGGGTGACAGCTTGAGACTTTGTCTCAAAAAAAAAAAAAAGAAAGCCTATTTAATCCATGAAAAGAACTTGTGTTGACAAGTAGTATGAATTTTCCCTGAACTTTAGAGTAGGGCCTTTACGGTGGCAAATGTTATGAAGTTAGAGGAACTGAACTCCATGTTTATGAAGAGATACATGAGGAAACTCACGGATTGAAAAAAAATCTGGATAACTGATATTAAATAAGTTTATCTTGGCTGATTGGTTTGACCAATAAGGACTGGGTTTTCCTGTCAGGTTATAATGGCAGACATTTCCTCACATTGCATGAAGGAAATCTATAGCCCTAAGTTTTTGAGGAATATATATCTAAAGTACATGATAATATTTTATAAGTGTTTTTCAAAAATATATTGATAAAAGAGAATTGAAGCTACAAAATTTAGATTTTTCCAACACATTGAACTTATTATAGTAAATAGGGCACTTTCATGTGAAAAAGTACCTGGTACAGTTAACCATCATTCAGTGAGTCATAACAATGACCTCTTTCACTCTTCTCAGAAATTAAAAACATAAATATGTCAGAGTCTGTGAAGGATTTGGGCTTTTGCCCTACCTACAGGCTAATAAGCTCGTTTGTTACTGTTTCATGGATGCTGACACAAGACCTGAGACTCCTGAGTCAGAGACTACAAACATCATCACTCTCAGACAGCAAGAAGCATGAGCATGGCGTTGGTTTGGGACCAACCTTGGGACATCAGTTTCCCATGTCCTCCGAGTCCTACAGGGTCAACGCAGTGGGCCTAAATGGATGCTGTGTACACTATAGGTTTGTATCACACTGAGCCTGGGGGATGCATCATTTTTACAGCAAGTAGAAGCAAACCTGATTTTTGTCTGGGGAAAGATATAACCTTGTCCCAAAGTTGCTTGCTGCACTGAGAAATGGCCCTGGTAAAAAGTGGTGACACTCTTGCATTCTTGGCATACTCAGCAAGAATATGCAAGGACACTCAGGGCCATGGTGGACTTTCCCTCCCAGTGAAATGTTGTCAGGAATGAGTAATAAATTCTGCAAGTTGCATCATCTCTGTCTCTTAACACTGAAGAAAATTGAAGGAAAACCTCATCAAGTCATCAGCGATGGAGCCATGATAATTTTGCTAGTAGAAGATTATATGAGTTTTGGCAAAAAATTCATATGTAATTCAAAGAATTTTGTGAAGTTGCCACGATAAAATTCCTTCCCTTCCCACCTTCTTATTCATGGGAGCAAGTGTTCTCAGTGATCACATCTATAAATGGAAAAAAGAACACAGTCAATGCTAAATCTTCATTCTTTTTTTTTATTATCTTTATCATTAAATCATAGCTGTGTACAATAGTGCAATCAAGGGGTACAATGTGCTGGTTTCATATACTTTCTTAACTATTTTCATGAAACTAATTAACATGGCCTTCCTGTAAATCTTTATTCTAACAACTAATAATATCCGTTCCTAAATCTATGAACTCATGGAAAAATAATAAACCCTAAATTTCATAAGATGTAGACATCCAATAATTGGCATATTTAGTAATTATTATTTGTAACGTGTCTATGCTATTTTGAGTAACTGTTACTAGCAATATTTTATGATAATTTAATTCAAAAGAAAATTTTAATACTTAGGGCTACAGTCATAGAAAATGAAAACAACTTTTATTTTTAATTAGGAAGTTCTAATATGAAGTTTAGTTTCAATATTTGTACACAACACTTGTTATAGTGAAGTCCCATAGTGTGATAAATAAAATACCTACAAACATAATGCATTAAATTAGGATAAAATTTATTGTGGGAAATAAAGTGGGATAACACAGGTTCCAGAATGCTGCAAAATTTTCAGCTGTTTAGAAGAGCTTGCTTTTATCTTTCTTTGAGGAAAGAAGGTGGGTTTCAAATTGCTATGGGTTAAATTTCATTGGATTTACTTAGAAGAATGATAGAACATTTGAGCTAAAATATCAATATTTATAATACATCAGAAATTAACTCCTTTGGATAATTAAAAATCCAGATATAAATTTTAAAATGTTTAGAGGTTATGCCATTTTTTTAATTATTTTAAGTAGTACACAAACAAAACATAGGCTATTTTTTTAAAATAATAATCTGAAGTCAGAAAGCTGTAGCAGAATATGAAAGACACAGAAAACGACTCATGTCTTCGAGTTCAGCATCTCTTTGGGGCAAACAACAATTTTGTAAGGATGAAATGGGAAAAACGATGTGAAGCACCTGTTATAAAGTTTCAGTCCAGGAACACAATCAAACTTAGTTTCCCTTCCATTTACCTAAAATTCTTTGCTGCATTGAAATCACATCTTCTTATTATATACGAGGAAGATAAATCTATACCTGGTAATCAACTTTCATTTAAATCTCTTCATAAGCTAAAGAGATTTAAATCACCTTCCTAGTTTCTTTTAAATTCTAAATAATCCTCAAATATTATTTTAAAATAAGAAGAAAAAAGAAAGGAGAAGGGAAGGAAGAAAGGAAGTAAGGCAGAGGGGAAAGAAGAAAGCTTTTAACTCTATCTACACACTTTTGTCTTCCCAAATCAAGCAACTGGGATGACTTCTGTGTTAGTTCCAGCAAACATTTCACCCAATGAATTTTTCATTGTTCCCACCTGTTTCCCAAATAGCTTCAATTGTTTTGCCTTTGACCTGCTTTGGCCTGATCCTATATGGAATCTGGGCTCCTGGAATACCCAACTCTGGGCTCCTCTACCACAGAGGCTAGTGGCAGCTGGGAAAACCTCCCAGGGAACAGCTGGTGTCCAGGGCCCCACAGCTCTGCCATCACCCAGGGTGAATAATAGTTTTCTGCAAGTACAGGCTCTAGGGGAAAACATGTCAATAAAATAACACTTCCCATTTATGTAGTATTCTACTGCTGACAGATAACTTTCACACTCATGATCTCATTTGGTCTCCCTTGGTCATGGGAACAAAACTGACAGACATCAGAACATCCTGAGTTGGGAGCCAGAGTTCTGGGTTCTTATCCCAGCTCTGATGCTTATTTTGAGTGACTATGGAGGGAAAAATCCCTTTAACTCTCAAGACTATTCCCTTACTCTAGAGAGAGAAGACTGGACTAGCTCAGCCTTAAAATTTATAGTTACAGGCAAACACCTCAACTAACATCCCTCCACTCCACTCCACCTACCGCTGAATGCACCCAAAGTAGTCTTTTATCACTCCACTCACTGCTTACTCACTCAGTCAAAGGGCAACTCAAACAACCAAACCAAAAACCAAATAAGCAGCTCCACTGGATCCTCCAATCAAACCTAATAAGGAAAGTAGTTATGATCACCTCCAATTTCAGAAGAGGACTGTAAGGTGAGAATTGACAATTTCTGGCCATCGTGCACTAGGTGGCAAAGTCCTGCCTTTCAATTTGAGAAAACTAAAGCATCTTAGAAACAAAAATAGTTTAACTAACACAAGTTTGTGGCTAGTACTACTTTCATGGGCTTCCAGCTTCGTAATACTGACAACTGTCAAGCATTTGGTTAGCAGCAGGATAACCAACTGGACAAATGAGACTCTATTTGATCTCTGATCTGTGCAAGCCAGTGTATAGAGCCACGCATGCCTCTGTGTCAAATTCAAACTTTTGAACACATTTTCAAATTGCTAATTCCTTAAAAGCAGGGATAGTCTCTCAATTGATGCTTTCACCTCCAAGCGCCCCTGCCTTGTGCATGCCCCTCACATCCTTGTTGATTGGATTCCCCCATATCCGGGTGGGTCTCTCCTTGACAACTGAGGACCACATTTAGCCAAGCAGCTGCCCCTTGGCGTGTAAAGCCTGAGATACATAGCTCTGGCAGCTTCTCAAAGGATTTATTATTATCATCCCATGATTTCATTATTATTATTATCACTCTTAGGAAATTCAGTAGCTGAACACAACATTACAAAGCATTGAAACAATTTTTAATATGGAACAATCTGTTTTCTGCATTCCCTCCCCCAGTTGTGATGTTTTTCCACCCAGTTTCCACTCACTGTTGTAGGCCTCTAAGGGGTGGCCTCCAGCCATGAATATGTCAGCCTGTGAATTCCCTCCATCACCACTGCCCTGGCCCAGTGGTGGTCTTGGGGAGGAGAAGACTCTTCCAGGAGTTCTTTCCCAAACAAAAGACAATCATAATGCAATACAAAGTGCCCTGACCTGGCAGGCGCCAGTTCTGTGGCTGAGGGGAGGTCTCACCGCTAACCAGGGCCTCCGTTTTCTAACAGACTAAATGAACTAACCGAGTAAGATGATCTTGAAGAATCCTTCCTGCTCAGAGAAGCTCCAATTTAACCTTATTCCTGGGCTTCTGATGATGTCCCCAGGGAAGATCAACTCCCTAGGGAACCCCCCAAGAAGAGACCCCACTCCACACCTTTGCTTCTATCTCACTCATCAACTGGCATCATGTGAAACTAACCTGACTTAGCAATACTTGACGGAGAACAAAACTAACGCTTTGTTAGCAAAGTCAGAATTCATGATCTAACACATACTGAGGTGGAAAAGAAAAATTGATTAGGAATCATAGGACTTGGGTTTGAGCCTGTCTTTTTAAATACATTATTCCCTTTTTTCTCCCTGTAGCCCTCAGCCACATGGAATCAGACACAACAATGAGGGGGTTCCTCATTACTGTGCCTGATTCTTCATCCATCAAATTCATGTATCAACACCTCTCTGACTCGCCCTCTTCAAATAGTCCTGGAGTCTCCTTCAGGTTGGTGGCTTGAAAATATAAAGCACAAATCATTGCATTCACATCAGTTCCTTCTTTTGACTCTAGGTAAATCACAGAAGAAAAAAACTATTTTGGTACAACATTAAAAGAGCTGCTTATCCTCCCACATGCCTGTCAGGCTCATATTTTGATGTAGAGTTTCAGCAAAACCCGAGGAACCTGCAGCCACAAGGTCACATGCTGATTGGTAATTTCATTTAAAAAGAGTGATGCTATTATGTGTTTCTACCACATAAAATGAATATGAATTTGGATTCTTTGACAATTATACATACATAAAGCACATGGTGGCAAGTTTGTGAACTTAATTGTCTGACCTCATATATAAAGGGTGTCCATAAAGTTCATGTGCAATTTAAAATAGACAACTTTTTTTTTTCTTTTTTGAGACAGAGTTTCACTTTGTCGGCCTCACAGCTCACAGCAACCTCCAGTTCTTGGGCTAGGGAGATTCTCTTGCCTCAGCCTCTCAAGTTGCTGGGACTATAGCCGCCTGCCACAACACCCGGCTATTTTTGTTGCAGTTGCTCCTGCTGTTTTAACTGGCTGGGGCCGGGTTCAAACCCATCACCCTTGGTATATGGGGCCAGCGCCCTACTCACTGAGCCACAACAGATGCTGCCCAGACAACTATTTCTAAATTGCATCCGAATCTAGGGTGTCCACGAAGTTGCCTATTTCAAATTTCACATGAACTTTATGGACACCCTATGTGTGTGTGTGTGTGTGTGTGTGTGTGTACATGTATCTATATATAAACATATTTATATAAGAAGTATTTATTTATATCTTATACATGAATATAAAAACCTGTTTCTATAATAATATATTTACTTATATTTTTATGTATGTATAAAGAAATATAAAGGTACATGTATATACCTATAAATATACACATGTCCCCATGTAAATTTATTTTCTCCTCAAAAGGAACAAGGATTATTCCGGGCTAAACAGAGTTAACTCAGAAGCACCTCCATGCCGTAGAACTTCCATAGCTGAGCAGCTCCCTACACTGACCAACTCCTTAAGCTGACCTATTGGATAAGTGCCATACGTGCAGTAGACCTAGTTATATTTTCCCCCCACCTATCTGAAAATTATTTGCCTATCTGAAAATGGATTTAGCAGAGGACATTTCTCCTTGCAACGAGACAGCTGAAGAGGTGTAATTTAACAGCTTTCAGAGGCCCGTCACGCGGGTGATTGAGCAGTACAGTAGACCTAGTTATATTTTCCCCCCACCAGATTCAAGTCCTACAAGAGCCTGAACGTCTCTCAAGGGCAGGAAACACGGACACTTCACGTCTGGAGCTTGGTATGATGTGCTGCAGTTTGGCAGGCACTCGCTAAATACATGTCACTAAGCATCTGGAGGAGTCTGAAACTACCCCCCTTTGCCATAACTCCACCATGACCACACCTATCTCAAAAAACGTGGCCCTAATAAGCTCGGTCAGCACCTAAAAGAAAGGCAGTACCAAGAGACAGGAATTCATTGGTTTTATTCTTTTTTTTGTTTATAATTTTATTGAATCATAATTGTGTACATTGGTGCAATCATAGGGCACAATGTGCTTCGTATACAATCAGAAATATTTTGATCGTACTGTTACAGCTAGCCTTCATGGCATTTTCTTGATCACTATATAAAGACATTGATACTCTACCTTTAATAAGTTTCACCAGTACCCTGCTAAGATGCACCATAGGTGTGATCCCA
>CAUYON010151953.1:0-17443 GCA_963573935.1 Arctocebus calabarensis | reverse complement strand
GTTCAAACCCAGCCTCGGCCGAACTGCAAAACAGAAAAATAGCCAGGCATTGTGGCAGATGCCTGTAGTCCCATCTACTCGGGAGGCTGAGGCAAGAGAATCACCTAAGCCCAGGAGTTGGAGGTTGCTGTGAGCTGTGTGACGCCACAGCACTTTACCGAGGGCCATAAAGTGAGACTCTGTCTCTACAAAAAAACAAAACAAAACAACTCCTACAAAGGGCGGCACCTGTGGCTCAGTGAGTAGTGCGCTGGCCCCATATATGGAGGGTAGCAGGTTGGAACCCGACCTCGGCCAAATTGCAACAACAACAACAACAACAACAACAAAATAGCCAAATAGCCAGGCATTGTGGCGCCTGTAGTCCCACCTACTTGGAAGGCTGAGGTGAGAGAATCACCTAGGCCCAGGAGTTGGAGCTTGCTGTGAGCTGTGATGCCACAGCACTCTACCATGGGCAATAAAGTGAGACTCTGTCTCTTTTAAAACAACAACAACAACAAAGCTCCTACAAATATGGAAAACAGATAAGCAAAACAATTAAAAATAGTCTATAATCCTACTCCTCCGGAATATGCACTGCTAACATTTGATTTTTATAACTGTTTGTTTTCAAGCATTTGTGGACATACATCAGGGGAGAAAATTGAGGGTAAGGCTAGGTTGTAACCAAGCAGTGAGGAAGAAAGGCTTAGATCACTAGTTAGCCATAGTAGTGGGTATGGGAATGGACAGGGACACACCTAAGAGATAGTGTGAAGAAATCATGTGGCTGACAGTGATTAGTGTGTGTGAGAGCAGTATTGGCATCTGTATATTCTAATCTTGTATTTATGAAAACTAGAGATGAGGAAAGACCTGTTTCTGTGCTCTTTCTGTTGCTCTCTCTCTCTTTTTTTTTTTTTTTGAGACAGAGTCTCACTACGTTGCCCTTGGTAGAGTGCTATGGCATCACAGCTCACAGCAACCTCAAACTCTTGGGCTGAAGTGATTCCCTTGCCTCAGCCTCCCAAGTAGCTGAGACTATAGGCACCTGCCACAATGCCTGGCTATTTTTTTGTTGTTGTTGCTATTGCAGTTGTTCGAACCTGCCAGCCTCCGTGTATGTGGCTGGTGCCATAACCACTGTGCTACGGGCGCCAAGCCTCTCTTTCTCTCTTTTCTTTCTTTCTTTTTTTTTTTGAGACAGAGCCTCAAGCTGTCACCCTGGATAGAGTGCTGTGGCATCACAGCTCACAGCAACCTTCAATTCCTGAGCTCAAGCGAGTCTCTTTCCTCCGCCTCCCATGTAGCTGGGACTACAGGCGCCCGCCACAACGCCCGGACATTTTTTGGTTACAGCCTTTATTGTTTGGCGGCCCGAGCTGGATTCGAACCCACCAGCTCAGGTGTACATGGCTGGCGCCTTAGCCTGTTGAGCCATAGGCGCCGAGCCTCTTTCTCTCTTTTCAAAAAAACAAATTGCCTCAGAAACTCTATGAGTTTGGGTTGATTTTTTTTAACAGAATTTCGACAATGGGTGGAGTCTTGGGAGGACTGGCCACAAACACCTTAAAAACGTAAAAGGCTTCAAACTGGATGTTGGGACTCTTGTCCCGAAGGAGATTCATCATCAGCTTCGGGTTCTCTGGCTTGCTGATGTACTTGGTCATGATGGCAAAGTTGTGGTGGTCCAGGATCAGTTCACCTAGCAGCTTTAAAGACTGTCTCTTAGTCACATAGTTCTTAAATTGAAGCAATTTCTTATAGTCTTCAAAGACAGTGTCATAATTTTGTTCTAAGAAGTCTGCTACCAACATTTTGTGTCTGGTTAATAAATCCTTAAAAGTAGCAAAGGTGGGTGGTGCCTGTGGCTCAGTGGGTAGGGCGCTGGCCCTACTGAAGGTGGTGTGGTCGAACCCAGCCCCGGCCAAACTGCAACAAAAAACAGCTGAGCGTTATGGTGGGCACCGGTAGTCCCAGCTACTCGGGAGGCTGAGGCAAGAGAATTGCCTAAGCCCAGGAGTTGGAGGTTGCTGTGAGCTGTGATGCCACAAAACTCTACTGAGGGTGATAAAGTGAGACTCTGTCTCTTAAAAAAAAAAAAAAAGGTAGCAAAGGCATCTGAAGCAATATCAAAAGTTGACAGCTCCACATATTTAAAGAAATCTATGAATTGATTAGAAAAGAGAATGATTTGGGCGCGTGATTCCTGTTGAATGCATTCTCTCAGCATAATCCCACAATGCAAGGCAATCTGTGGGGCTTCATGTCCCTTGAGGAGCATGAACAGGATGTGAGGATGAGCCCTAACTACTCCGCAGTGGGACTCCGAGTGAGCACTTGTCTGTCTTCTCTGGGTCACATCTTTTTTTCTAATTCGATTAGCTGTAGGGCAGCTATCAGCCTCACCAGCAGCCCGCTGTTGTAGAGTTCTTGCACTAGTTGAGCTACTGCTTCTGTTGGGTTCCTTGTCATTTGTTCCGCACAGAATTTCTTTCATTGCTTGCAATGATTTTAACACTTCTGAAAGTGAAATGTCTTTTTGTCCTGCTTTTCCAAAATGGCCAGGATGTCTTTCAGAATTTTCACAATTTCTGCTGGATTTTTGTGTGATTGGCTAAACAAAGTCATTTTTTTATGTATAGAGAGCTCTTCTTGCAATAGGGAATGCTTAGAAGTTGTATATTATTTGCAAATTTGTTCCAACCTTCGTGGCCTTCACCGAAGTCACTGGCTAAGACAGCTTACTTCTCTCCTTTAACATACTGCTCTTGCTGGAAGAATACATAAACCACTGACTTGGGTCTACATCTTTATTTGCTGTGCCACCACTTCAGGGATGCCCAGTTTTGTGGGGGGTTTTTTATCTTTTATTTTTTGAGACAGAGTCTCACTTTGTCGCTCTTGTGAGTTCTGTGGCGTCACAGCTCACAGCAACTTCAAACTCTTGGGCTTAAGTCATTCTCTTGACTCAGCCTCCCAAGTACTGAGATTACAGGCATCTGTCACAATGCCTGGCTATTTTTTTGGTTGTAGTTGTCATTGTTGTTTGGCAGGCCCAGGCTGGATTCAAACCCACCGGCTCCAGTGTACGTGGCTGGTGCCCTAACTGTTGAGCTACAGGTGCTGAGCCAGTATTTTTATTTTTAAATTACCAAACGTCTAGTATTTTCCAAATAAACAGTCGTGAAAAACAAAAATGAGACTCTGGTCTGCCAGTTTTTTCTTCTCCTTTGAGTGAGCATGGCTCTTATCCACCTGGGGAGTGCAGGGACTTGACTGAATTCTACACTGCTAAGGCCAATTCCCTCTCGAGAGACAGTAGTGAACAGCCACACTCTTTAGAGGCACAGGAGGAGTGTGAGGGAAGAGGAGGGGACTGGTAATCAGTCATTTCTAAAGAAATGACTCTGTAATGGTAGAATTTCAGAGGCCAATGTGGATGTCATTTCTGGGCTGGGTATGGGCAAGGGGGAACAAGTTGACTTTGGTCTAGAAAGCCAGCCAGTCCACTGGAATTCTTTCTGGGGGGCAGTCATTAAAGAGACCAACAGCACCAGTCAGGTGTAGCAGACATATGGCTTATGGGAAGCTCAGAATACTCTGTAATTATAAGAAACAGGGATAACATCTCAGTAATATAACACCTTGGTGATAAGGGCTTGGGGGAGGGATTCGGCTCTGCTAACAGGAGAGCTCATTAGACGAGAACATCAGTGATTGGCAGGCTCTACACCTGTGGAGCAAGTAGCCACGGATGGCGTCTATAAGTAGCCGCAGGAGAAGGCAGTCGGGAAGCCTGGCACATTCTTTCACGGACTCGCGCACTCGGGCTCTTTCGCTTCTCCTCCTAGCCGGGTCTCTGCTCGAGGCCCTTCTAAGAAGACCGCTAAGATTTACTTTCCTATTAAGACTGGTTCTCTCCCTCAAAGACTGTGTTTCTCTCTCTCTCCCTTCTGCTAAGGCAGGTAGTCCTCAGGCACCTATGAGTAAATGTTCCCGAGCAAGATAGCTGGGCGGAGACCTGGCCAGTCCCGGCCCAACAAGTGGCGCCTAGATGGGACCTGATACGTGGTGACAAGGAAGGGATAATGGAAGCCACTGGCAGTCAGGGATCCTGTAGACTAGCCTGGTCTAGTCTTGTATCACTACCTGCCTATTCATCCTAACCCTCTGTTTTCTGTTTCGATCCATGTTTTTTTAAAAAATGAGATCCAGCTTCTTTTTAGGCATTTTTACCTTGTTTTATATATACATACACATACACACACACGTGTGTGTGTATATATACATACATGTATATATGACATAAAACTTACCATTTTAATCACTCAGTGCCATTAAATGTCTTCATGATGTAGTGCAACCATCACTATTTATTTCTAGAACATTTTTTATCATTCCAACAGAAATTCTGTACCCATTAAACAATAATTCCCTACTCACCCCTCCCCAGCCCCTGGCAACCAACATTTTACTTTCTTTTTTGTGAATTTACCTACTCTAGGTACTTCAAATACTGAAATCATACAGTACTGGGGGGGGGGGGAGATTATTGGTGCCTAATATTTGTGCCTTGAAAACACTAAGATAATGTTTTCAAGATTCATCCTTGTAGTATCATGTATTGGAATTTCATTATTTTTTATAGTCAAGTAATATTCCATTGTGTAAGTATACCACATTTTGTTTATCCATTCATTTCTTGATATCAGGACCGTTTGGCTGTTGTAAATAACACTGCTACAAAGTTCCTGCTTTCAATTAGTTTGGTAAATACCTAGCAGTGGAAGAACTAGATCATATGATAAGTAAATGTTTATTGTTTTAAGGAACCACTAATTTTTTTTAATATTTATTTTATTTATTTTATTTTATTTTTGAGACAGAATCTCACTATGTCTCCCTTGGTAGACTGCTGTGGCATTACAGCTCATAGCAACCTCGGACTCTTGGGCTTAAGTGATTCTCTTGCCTCAGATTCCCAAGTAGCTGGGACTACAGGTGCCCACCACAATGCCCCGCTATTTTAGTTGTTGTTGTTGTTGCAGTTGTTTAGCTGTCCCGGCCGGGTTCAAACCCATCACCTTTGGTGTATGTAGCTTTCACCATAACCACTGTGCTATGGGTGCTGAGCCAGAACCACTAAATTTTTTAATATAGCAACTGTACCATTTCACACTCTTACCAGCAATGCACTAGGTTTCTAATTTCTTCACATCCTCAACACTTATTTCTTTTTCTGTTTTCTTTTTCTTTTTAAATAATGGCAGCCATACTACTGGGTGTGAAGTTGTACCTTACATTAGTTTTGTTTTGACACTTTTGAGACAGGGTCTCACTAGGTTATCTAGGTTGGTCTTGATCTCCTGGACTCCTCCCTCAGCCTCCCAAGTAGCTGAGACTAGAAATGCCCTACGTGTTGAGCTTCATGTGGTTTTGATTTGTATTTGCCTAATAAATAATGATGTTGAACATTTTTTCATGTGCTTATTGGACATTTGTAGATCTTTGGAGAAATGTCTATTCATATTAAAATTGGGTTGTTTGCTTCTTTGTTGTTGTTGAGCTGTAAGAGTTCATTGTATATTCTGGATATTAATGCTTTATCACATATATGATTTGTAAATTTCTTTTCATTCTGTGGGTTATCCTCTCTCTCTTTGACAATACCATTTGTTTTTTTTGAGACAGAGACTCACTATGTTGCCCTCAGTAGAGTGCTGTGGCGTCACAGCTCACATCAACCTCAAACTCTTGGGCTTAAGCGATTCTCTGGCCTCAGCCTCCCAAGTAGCTGGGACTATAGGCGCCTGCCCCATGCCCGACTATTTTTAGAGACAGGGTCTTGCTCTGGCCAGGCTGGTCTCAAACTCAAAATCCATCTATGTCAGCCTCGCAGAGTGCTGGGATTACAGACATGAGCCACCACGCCTGGCCACTTTTTCTTTTTTAAAAATGTTTTCATTTTTTGAGACAGAGTATCACTCTGTCTCCTTGGGTAGAGTGCTGTGGCATCATAGCTCACAAGAGCCTCAGTCTCCTGAGTTTAAGCCATCCTCTTGCCTCATCCTCCCTGCTACTTCGGAGTACTAACTAAACTAGCCTACCATCATGCCAGGCTAGTTTTTCTTTTTTTGAGATATAGTCTCATTATGTCGCCATCTGTAGAGTGCCACGACATCATACCTCACAGCAACCCTAAACTCTTGGGCTTAAGCGATTCTCTTGCCTCAGCCTCCCAAGTAGCTGGGACTACAGGTGCCTGCCACAAAGCCTGGCTATTTTTTTGTTGCATTTGTCATTGTTGTTTAGCAGGCCTGGGCCGGGTTCAAACCATCAGCCTCGGTGTATGGGGCTGGTACCCTACTCACTGAGCTACAGGTGCCGAGCCCAGGCTAGTTTTTCTATTTTTATTAGAGATAGGGTCTTACTCTTGCTCAGGGGTCCTCTTTAAGACAGGAATGACAACAGAGCACACTAGGACAGAGACACAAGGGAGGAATCATCGAATACAAGCATAGTACTCTGTGACCCTGGTGATGTGGCTCACACCTAAACTCTGAGAGGCCAAAGTTGGTGGACTGCTTGAGATCAGGAGTTCAAGATCAGCCTGAGCAAGAGCAACAACAACAACAACAATATCAGTCTTAGGAAAGATTTTATGAAAAGACTCCAGAGGCAATCGCAGCAACAACAAAAATAAATAAATGGGACATGATTAAGTTAAAAAGTTTATGTATGGGTAAGGACAATTAACAAAGCAAAGAGACAACCTTCAGAATGGGAGACGACATTTGCATGCTACAAATCCAACATAGGACTGGTAACCAAAATCTCCTAAGAACTCAAGCACATCAACAAAAAAAGAATAAACAACTCCACTAAAAACAGCATTTTTTGGGGGGGGTGCCTGTTGCTCAGTGGTTAGGGCGTTGACCACATGCTCCAGGGCTGGTGACTTTGAACCTCACTTAGGCCTGCTTAAAAAAAAATAAAATTACCTGGGCATTGTGGTGGGCACCTATAATCCAAGCTACTAGGGAGGCTGAGGCAAGAGAATAGCTGCAGCCCAAGAGTTTGAGGTTGCTGTGAGCTATGACACCACAACACTCTACTGAGGGTGACAAAGTGAAACTCTATCTTAATAAAAATAAATAAATAAATAAAATAAAAACAGCATCTTATGACGACAGACGAATGGGCAAAAAACTCATGAAAAAAATGCTCATTGTCTCCAGTTATTGGAGAAATGAAAATCAAAACTACTTTGAGATATCACCTAATCCAGAGGTTCTCAACCTATGGGTCACAACCCCTTTGGGGGTTGAACGACTCTTTCTCAGGGGTTGCCTAACACCATCAGAAAACACATATTTTGCACACATGAAGTAGCAACAAAAATAATTTTATGGTTTGGGGTCACCAGAACATGAGGAACTGTATTAAAGGGTCGCAGCATTAGGAAGATTGAGAACCACTGACCTAATCCCTGTGAGAATGGCCCACATCACAACGTTCAAAAGCAACACATGTTGGCATTGGTGCAGAGAGAAGGGAACACTCCTGTACTGTTGGTGGGACTGCAGACTGGTCCAGCTTTATGGAAAGAATCGATCAGTGTGTCCCACTTAATGGGCACAATATAAGGTATATGGCACACCTTCTGGGGGCAGGACACAACTACAAGAGGGACTCTACCTAACAAATGCAAACATTGTAACCTAGTTGTTTGTACCCTCATGTTAACCTGAAAAAAGAGAGAGAGAGAGAAAGTATGGAGAGTCCCCAAAGAACTAAAAGTAGACTCTTTCATTTGATCTTGCAATCCCATTACTAGGTATACACCCAAAAGAAAAAAAGTCACTTTACCACAGGGACATGTGCACTTGAATATTTATAGCAGCCCAATTTGCAATTGCAAAGATGTGGAAACAACCCAAGTGCCCTTCAACACATGAATGGATTAATATATTGTGGTATATGTATACTATGGAATACTATTCAGCCATAAAAAGATAGAGGTTATGTATCCTTTGTTATCACTTGGATGGATTTGGAGAACACTCTCCTAAGTAAAGTATCACAGGAATGGAAAAACAAGCATCCCATCCCAATACTAAATAGAAATTCGTAGATTACCAACATGTTCACGAGAGAGAAAAACTCTATTAAATTCAAGCAGGAGGGCTTCTACTTAGCAGGAACAATTTGCAGGTGTATGGCACACTTCCTGGGTGAAGGACACAACTACAACTTGAACTGGTCCACCTGCCTCAGCCTCCCAGAGTGCTAGGATTACAGGTGTGAGCCACCATGCCCAGCCTGTGGAGAAGCTTTCTTAGGCAAAATGCAACACCTACAAGCCATAAAAGAAATGTTTGAGGAATATTTGATTAAATAATAATTTAAAACTTCTGAATGGAAAAAGGCAGCATAAATAAAATTAGGCCAGGAGTGGTGACTCATGTCTGTAATCCCAGAACTTGGGGAGGCCAAAGTGGGAGGATCCCTTGAAGACAGGAGTTTTTACGGTGAGCTATGATCGTGCCACTACATACCAGTGTGGGTGACAGAGAGAGACCCTGCCTCTTAAAAAAACAAAGCTAAAATACAGAGGGTATGAAAAAAATGTATATTTATTTTCAGAAGGATAAAAACTATATTAGTATTAAAATTATAATACTCAATATAAGCTAACAAAATATAAGTCACATTTGACTTCTGCAATTATAAGAGATACTCAAAATATATAATACATAGATAACATCTCTTATCATGTATATACATTTTTTGTCACTCCTGGTACATATAAATGTAGCAGTTATATATAGGATTGCGAGAGGAACTAAAATAATGGAGGAGGACTTCAAGGATTTCCTCTATACTTCTGTATTATTGAACCATTTATATCCCATATTCTTGCATAATTAAAAAGGTACACCAATTACTACCCTTTCTCCTCCTACAAAAGAAAGTAAAACCCTAATTCTCTTTGTCCATGAAGTCTACTATTTTTTTCCACAATAGTCTTTGAGTTTTTCTTTCATCTCTATTCTTATTGCTAGACCATTTCTGCTAGTTTGTACTCAGTTGACTGATGTAGACTTCTGATACAGCTCCCACCTTTCTTTATTCCAGTCCCATAGTCCAATGCCGGCTTACTTTTCCTAAGACCAGGTTTACTTCTATCACCTGTCTGTCCACAAATCTATTTTCTTTATTCCTTCAAATGTTCAGAGAGATGTGAACAATGAATGTCCCATGGAAAAGAATTCTGTGGTCTGGTGAATCTGGGAAATGCTGTGTTCAACAAAATTAAAAAGATCTCATCATTCTAATAGAGGTTAGGAGATTAAAAGAAAAGATTTCTTCAGAGCAGAATACAGTATCTAAAAGCTTAAAAAATGCCAGTGTGCTAAGGGAATATTTAATAGGCAGAGACAGTGTGCAGTTCTTAATTTGTAGAACCATGCAACTCTTCTTTTAAAGAATAGTGCCGTCCTTTTCAGAACCCAAATGACAACAATGATTTATAGGGGAATTGCTCAGAATTCTTTTGGCATTGACAGGCTTTGCTCATCATGCTCTCCATCATATTTCTCCCACTTCCCAAAATGAATTTCCTTCCTTGCTTCTTCCTTCCGGGGTCAGTGCTAGTTCCTCCTTCTCCACAGAGTTCTTCCTAATTCAGTCTCCGAACTGTTGCACCTGCCACCAGAACGCTCATCAGTTACTCTTTCTGAACTGTCATTATCGACAGTTTCTTGGGCCTCTCTTGTCTATACAATCTGAGTAAGCACTAGAACTGTCTGATAAATAATCTGTAGTAGCACATAACAGATGTCCTACAAATATTTGACTGCTTCAGTAGTGTCACACATCTCTCCCAACTTGGATGCTTACCACATGCACAGGCCAGTATCTAAGACCTTAGATAAAGCTCTTGTCACTTTATACCAGCAGAAAAAGTACTGAAAATGGCACTATATTTCTATTGCTGCTGGAACAACTTTCCACAAACTTGCTGACTTAAAACAACACAAATTTATCATTTATAGTTCTGTAGGTTGGAAGTCTATTAAGGGTCTCACTGGGCTAAAATTAAGGTATCTGTAGAGTTGCATTCCTTCTCAGGGCCTTATGGAAGAATCCATTTCCATGCCTTTCCTTCCTTCTAGAAGCCTCTGGATTCCTAGCTCCTGGCCAAGAGCTCTTCCATCTTCAAAGCTAGCAAGTGCTGGTTAAGGTCTTTTCACATTACCTCACTTTGACCTTTTCTGCCTCCCTTTTCCACTTGTAAGGACATTTATGACAACTGTTGGGACTAAAGCAACTCTATCTTGGATGCTAACCTCCCATATTTACTTCTAATTAACCCCAGTTCTGGAACTGCCTCTAAGGCAGTGGTTCTCAACTTTCCTAATGCCACAATCCTTTAATACAGTTCCTGTGGGTCACGACCACAGGTTGACAACAGTTGCTCTAAGGTGACCTATGATAAATCTTGCCCTTAAGCAAATTCCTTCTGAAGCATGCATACTCTTTCTTTATGGTAAATAAAATCTGGGAGTAAAGAAATGTCCACTTAAGATAGGGTTTCTGTTAAGTCTGTTAAATGTTTCTTTCTGAGGAACTAGATTTGTCAACTTCTTTAGCCTCTCAATTCTTTGGGGCCTTTTGGGTGTACGTTTACATAGACCTACACACTGCAAACCACCACCACCCGGCCCCCCAAGATAATCTAGGAAAACATCTTTATTTTAACATCAGTTAATTAGCCTTAATTCTCTGGAATTGAGAAATGGACATCTTTGGGAGCCATCAGGGAACTGTTGCCCAAAAGTCTAAATTGAGAATTTGCAGATAAGTGGTAGCTGTGTGGCGGTAAGCGGGTAAAGGCCTTCTGGAATTTATATTTCTTTAAGATACAAATTGTACAGAGGGTCCCTGCTACATGCTATTCACCAAATCACTTGGATTTTACTATCCACGTTCTGTTAAAATAGAAATTGCCATCCTTTGTTCTGCGTGTTAATGAAATAATTATGTAAACAGTCTTAGCTTAGAGGCCTACAAATAGGATTCAAATTCTTGATGAATCTTGATGAGGAAGGTGGGCGAAGCTCTTTGAATGTCAATTGGAATTAATGTGAAAGATTCTGGATAGAAGGAAAGAGAAGCACTCGTCCTAGAATGAAGCTGGAGATAGAAAGTTCCAGCAAAGGGACTGGTTTCACTGAAGGTTCTCAATTAAGGTTTGAGTAAGAGGACACAGGCTAAAATAGGCAAAGTGAAAGAAGCTAGTTTTGAGACCCACAGGTGGCAGACGGTGCCAAAGTGCAGGGGAAATTTTGAGAAGTCTTCATAAGGCAAATTATATTTCACTAAATTTCCACACCATTTAATTGATGGCCAGATATATTATGGCTGTTTAATTATTCAGTAAATTAATAAATGATTAAAGATATGGCCAAGAAAAAAGGCAGAACAGAACAGGTTCCACCGAGATTTGAACTCGGATCGCTGGATTCAGAGTCCAGAGTGCTAACCATTACACCATGGAACCACCACACGTGTGGAGCCGCGTTCGGCTCCCTAATCGTTAGGGAACCCCGCCCCCATCCACAAACCCACCACCTGGAAGCAAATCTCCTGCGTTCCCAGCGCCCCACTACCGGGCACAGTCGTTCAAGAAATGAGGGAGAAGTCACTAAAATTGGCCAGCTGGGAAATGAAGACTAAGTTTTCCCTTCTGAGGTTCCTTTAAGGGTGGAAATTTAAAGCCTAACAGAATGCTATTCCGGCGGACACATGAATTCTTAGGTTCCGGGCGGGGGCGCCTCTCCCCGGAAGTACTTCCCCGTGGGGCTGGGGCCCACCGGAAGTGGCGCAGCGCAGGGAGGGGCTCTTCACCCTGTCCGGCAGCTGAAGCTCGGCGCTCGGGTTACCCCTGCAGCGACGCCCCCTGGTCCCACACATACCACTGCTGCTCCCGCCCCTTCACTCTTCGGCCGCGCAATGGGCACCCGCGACGACGAGTACGACTACCTCTTTAAAGGTGAGGCCGTGGGCTTTCGCACTGTCCACCGAGTCCCCGGTCAGGGGCCCGGGACACTCCCGGGGGACCCGCGTGCGGGCACGCTGCATGAAAAGGGGCCTGGCTCTCCGTGCGGTTCGCCCTGCCGTCCCCCACCCAACTCAACCTCTTCTCCCCCGACTCCCCAGACAGGGGATCCCCGCCACACACCGGTCTCTTAGCGACCTCTCCTAGGCCTTCGCCAGCCTTCCGAGCCCCTCCCCGTGTGTCCTTCTCCCGGCAGACTACCTTTTCCCAAATTGTCTAATTCTCTTCCTCTGTTCTGTGTCCTCGTCGCTCTCCTATCATCTGTCTTGTAGGGCTGGACGCCCCTCCCCCTCAGTATACACCCTTCAAGTCTCCCATCTACACCCTGAGCCCTTTGATGGGTTCTTCTCTTTTGGCCTTTCCTTCGGCGCAGACTCCCACTACAGGTCTTTTTCTTGTCTGCCCCCTTTGCCTGGAGTGAATCTCTCTGCATCTCCTCACAACTCCTCCATTCGGACCGCCGCCTCTCATAGCTTCTTCCATTCTGGCCCCAGGACCTCTTAAAATCTGAGCCAGTCGGGGTAACCCCACCCCCATCTGCCCCGCAGTGTTCATTAACCTTCCCGAACCGACCCACGCCCCCACCGGCAACTCTTTTCTACCTTCCCTCACCAGATTGTATTTGGAACTCTCTTGTCTCTGTTGCGACCCGGTTGGTGGGAGGGAGGGCAAGAGGGATTGCCCGTCACCCCCGCGCGCACTTGTCGCAGTGACCCGGCAGGGTGATAATGATTTCCCACTAGTCTTTTTTCTCCTGCACTCTCTACCCAGTGGCAACCAACCCAGGGCAGCTCTTTACTCCGCTCGTGAGACGGGGTTGCGGATGGGTGGTGGCTATTATCCTTGCCAGACCTGAAGGCCCAGTTCCTCAGCAGGAAAGGTTGTGCGCTGCACTAATACTAGCTTGCTTTATCTCTATGGACTGGTTGCTTCCTGCTGCAACACTGGGAGGATCCAACAGGAAGGGGAGAGTCCTAGCTGGCCACATACCTTTCCCAGAAGGCGGGGGTGGGGGAGATTGTTCACTGTTTTGGTCAGATTAAATATTTATTAAAAGATAGGGAAACATGTAGTGTCTGTCCTTGGACAAAACATTGGAGGGTGGAGAGGGCATGGAAAGAATTGCTTATTGGTTGAGTCCGGAAGGAATCCAGATAGTTTTTTTTTTTTTAATCAGCAAAGATAAAGGCTACAATTTTCAATGAGAAAAGAGTACAGTAAATGCCTTTTTGTTCAGTGAACACACTCTTCACTCTAATGCTCTTTCTTTGCTTCTGAATTGGGAGAGTAGCCATCAGTAGTGTGCTGAACAAAGATCATTACCATTGAGGAAGAAGCCATTGCTGTTAAAGCTTTACTGTAGAGGGTGGAGTTTTAAAAAAGAATGTTAATAAGCATAGTGACTGTTCCTGACTTTGCCATTGGGTACTAAGAAAGATTGACTTACAGAAGCAGGAAACATTGCCAATCTTGGTATTCTAGGTGATGCTATCCAGGGGTTGGGAACTTGTGGCCTGCAGATCACAAGTGGCCCTCTAAATCCCCAAGTGCAGCCCCTCGACCAAATCCAAACTTCACAAAACAAATTCCTTTTTAAAAAGGATTATCCCCTTATCACTCCTGAGCCAGGATATTCTGTTACATAGGATGAATACCTTCAATGTCCACCCTCAGCCCCATACTAGAAAGTCATTTACAGAGAAAAGAGTACTTAATTCATTTTATAAATAAAGTAAGAGACCTGGGTTAATTTGTATACTATTTGATGAAGACATCTGAGATGATGTGAAATTACTTGGGTCCCTTAAGACTTTGGGGTTTATTCTTTAAAAGTGAGGTTTGTTTTTAAAAATACAGTAAATGGAGGTGGCACTTGAAGCCAGGGGTTGTGGCAGGCGCCTGTAGTCCCAATTACTTGGGAGGCTGGGACAGGAGAATTGCTTAAGCCCAAGAGTTTGAGGTAGCTGTGAACTGTGACACCATGGCATTCTACTGAAGGCAGCATAGTGAGAATCTGTTTCAACAAAAACAAAAAACAATAAATGGCCCTGTGCTGCTAGCTCCCTTTGAAGTAATCTGTTTAGAACAAGATAGACCATCAGTGTTTTTGGTTTGTAATGAAAGCCTTTTTTTTTTTTTTAAACTAAGAATATTAATTATTCTGGATTGGCTTAAGGAATTTTAACTTTGAGATTTGATCATTCTTCTAGCAATGATTGAGAGCACAGGTATTGTAATCAAATAGACCTGGGTTCAGGTCCCGACTCAGGGCTTATATTTGTTTTGTGACCTTGGGAAAGTTAACTTAAAACAATTTTTTTTAGGCCATGCCTGTAGCCCTAGCACTGTGGAAGGTCTAGCACTGTTTGAGCTTAAGAGTCTGAGACTAGCCTGAGAAAGAGTGGAACTCTGTCTCTAAAAATAGAAAAATTATCTGGGCTGTGCTTGCCTATACTCCTGTGTATACTCAGGAGGCTGAGGCAAGAAGATCACTTGAGCCCAGGAGTTTGAGGTTGCTGTGAGCTATGATGATGCTGTTCTAGCCAGGGGCAACAGAGTAAGACTTTGTCTCAAAAAAAAAAGTTGACTGGGCATGGTGGCTCATGCCTATAATCCCAGCACTTGGGGGACTGCCACAGGTGGATTGTAGAGCTCACATGTTGGAGACCAGCCAGAGCCAGAGTGAGATCTGTCTCTAAAAAATAGCAAGGCGTTGTGGCCGGCACCTGTAGTCCCAGCTTCTTGGGAGACTGAGGCAAGGGGATCACTTGAACCCAAGAGTTTGAGGTTGCTATGAGCTAAGATGCCACAACACTCTACCAAGGGTGACAAAGTGAGATTTTGTCTCAAAAAAAAAAAAATTTTTTTTTTAATTAAATTTTTTTATCAGACAGCCGCAGAACCTGTGAGAAAGTTAAATTTTTTGAATCTCAGTTCTCTCATCTATAAAAAGGAAATACTACCTGACTTTCAAGAGTGTTTTGAGAATTAAATGAGACTAAAAATTTAACTTCTGAGAGGAAGTTAAAATAGTAATAGTAATAATATGAAAGAAGTTATTGTGGTTTTTTTGTCTGTTTTTTGAACTTTAAATTTTATGTATAAATAGATATAAGAGCACTTAAATATTAGTAAAGAAACATATAGCCAAGAACTTCTGAAGTGTTTAGTACTTTGATAGGTTATCGTTTAGTTTTGTTGTACATGTTAATGCTTATCGTGGGATTCTGCTGAGGATTTCTACATTTTTAAAGCTCTTACAGGATGTGAGTCACTTTTTTTTTTTTTACTTCAATGCTATTTATTTAGCCAATTTCTTAAACAATCATATTTTAAAGTGAAGGAAGAATAATTTTATTTTAAGATGGTTTCATTGTGTAGAGATTTATTCACTGAGATAGACTACCGCTGTCTTTGCTTTGAAGAAGGCTTACTTAGCAAACTTAATAGTTGAGGGTTTGTTGGGTTTGTTTATAATTCTAACCAATTGAAAATGAAAAGATATTTTGGATAGAGTGGTCTATTTAGACAGTTTTTCCATATTATGTATTCTTGAACATTAATCTTTAGTGCTTAAACTCTAAGACTTTCTGTGAGGAGGGCTTTTATTTTAAACATTTTGACTTTTTTTTTTTTTTTTAGAGACAGAGTCTCATTGTGTCGTCCTTGGTAGAGTGCCGTGACGTCATAGCTCATAGCTACCTCCAGCTGTTGGGCTTAGGCAATTCCTTAGGTGATTCTCTTGCCTCAGCGTCCCCAGTAGCTGGGACCACAGGCACCCACCACAACGCCCAGCTATTTTGTTGTTGTTGTTGCAGTTTGGCCGGGGCTGAGTTTGAACCCGCCACCCTTGGTATGTGGGACCAGCACCCTACTCACTGAGTCACAGGCACCGCCGCCCAAAATTTTGAATTTTTATATTAAAACATTAGTTCTGTAAGTATTTACATACAATATGGTTAAGGCCTTGTGGGACATAGGAAAGCATCAGTCATAGGTCTTGTTTACAAATATTGTGTGGTAGATAACAGTCCAAAGTCACATTTTCTGAAAATATCTGGATATGTAGTCTTCCGGTATTTCCTAGTTTCTTTGAAGTAATTAACTATCAGCTGATCGTCAGTAGAAATGATTGTAGGAACTTTGCTGCCTTGCATCATCACAGTTTTGCTTTCACAACTTTCAGTTGAGCAACTCAGATTCTGCTGAATCTGGAAGAATTCGCCAAGACTTGAGCCTTATTGAATACATTTTATATTAAAGACTTTTTCTGAGGTTGGATTGTGAAGGTAGTTGAGAGAGTAGAAACATAAACATCTTCAAGTTTATGAAAATCAGTATGAAAATTGTCATTCTTTTAGGTGATAATTTTAGTGCTGATATACTGTGTTGGATGTAATGAATTAAATTTTAGTCCAATAAAGTCATTTACAGGAGAAGGTATAAAGCTAAATGTGGTTGAAGAGGTAGAAATTTTAATTAAATTGTGGCTAATTATTATGTATATTCTACTTTTATGGCATTTAGCTGCCTGATATTTGAGATACACATAAGATTAAATTTAGTATCAGGTATTCAAGATAATACTTAAAATTCAGTAGAGAGGTTAACCAAGGGATGATAAAGGTTGTCAGGTGAGGAATGTTAGAACTGGTCAATGTGTAGAAGCTGTTACTTATGTTTGCTACTTAGTGTGTGTATGTGTGTATAAATAGAGGTGACTATACTTATAAAATGCTTAAATGGAGGTGTTGTAAGGTACTAGTTATAGTCTATGAAAGTCACTGTAAATTCCTTTCTTGAACTATAGGATGTGATCAATTTCTTATATTTTAAAAAAGCTGTTGTCATCTTACTGAAAGAAAGCTATTTTGATTAGAAAATCCTTAAATTTGTGTCTGAAGAAAGATCTGTGAAGTTTTATTTTTGTTTTTTCATTGGCTTGTTTTTAAGTAGCCAATAAGTTCTCTTATGTTGCCAAGGTAATTTATTCCATTCTAGTTTGTTTGCTTGTTTATTTATTTTCAGCGAACCTAAACTTAACCCAGTTTGTTTTAGTTTCTCATTTGGTAGCTAAATAGAAAGAAACAGCTTTATTTTGCATTTTTCAGCATCTTTTGGGCAGCACTGTTCTTATTAGAAGCAGTATCTTCTGTTGTCATTTGAAGATAGCATCCTTTAACAAGTAGCTAGTCTTTTTTTTTTTTTTTTTGAGACAGAGCCTCAAGCTGTCGCCCTGGGTAGAGTGCCGTGGCATCACAGCTCACAGCAACCTCCAATTCCTGGGCTCAAGCGAGTCTCTTGCCTCCGCCTCCCAAGTAGCTGGGACTACAG